>JAFLJL010001361.1:0-10000 GCA_018398815.1 Conus ventricosus | reverse complement strand
ACCCATGAGTTCCCTCCAAGAGCTCCATCACAAAGAAAAATTTCTCCCCAAGAAAACAATCATTGCAGCTGACAGAAAAAGGAAGAACTTTGGTGAAATATTTAAACCTACACCAAGCATGCATCAACCAGCACTTTACACTGTGGGTATGTGCCTCTCATAGAGCATGGTCATGGGCATATGAGTTCCAATGGCTACAAGACACTCATGGGATCTGAAAACATCAACACATTCTACACAATGTGTCGGCCTTAATCCACATAACACCCTCAGTCTACCTCCACTCCCCCGCCAACCACTACCACCACTCCCCTTCTCCCTCCTCACGTGTGCTTGAAGAGCCTCCCAGTGTGTACTTAGTGCATGCTGATCACCAGCACCAGCTGTGTTTTCGTTGACCATTGCATACACTTCAGACAGAGGAGATGATCCACACGTGACAGGGGTGACGCAGATAAAGAAAGGAGGTCAGTTTAGGCTGGACTCCAAGTCATCTAGTGCTGATAAAGTGCGCACTGGTCACCTCCCAAGACCCACACATGTTGTAGAGGCTTTTTCCTATTACTGATCACTATTCAGATCACACGGGTCTTGTAAGATCCACACCTGATAAAGGGCGGTTCAGCAGCTTATTCCTCACCTGATGGCGCGGGTCATGTGCCAAGCATCAAAATGTATAGGTCCTGGGGGAGCCGCGACTAAATATGCTGATAATTGATTGTGCCTACACACGACATTTCTGTGACCAATGGGTATTAAGGTCGTTAACAGTCTCCTAAGATTTTGTGAGAATATCCCTGTCTGTTTATAAGATCATGATGTTATTGTTGAGTCACGGAAGACCCAGGAAACAAGGTAAAGGTTGGCCCTCCTTGGACTCCTTGATGTGTCTTGTGGATAGCTAACAGTTCCTTCCTTCATGTGTCTTGTGGATAGCTAACAGTTCCTTCCTCTCCGGCCAAGGCCCTTCGCGGGCTACTCTCCCAACATCTGTTCCGATTTAACGTACACTGGTGGAGGATGCACAGTCTATTAGCTGTATCCCTACTTTTCCTGTCTGTCCCTCAACTTACACTCAAAGAGGACGCACAGTCTATTAGCTGTATCCCTCCTTTCCCTGTGTGTCCCTCAACTTACACTCAAAGAGGACGCACAGTCTATCAGCTGTATCCCCCTTTCCCTGTGTGTCCCTCAACTTACACTCAAAGAGGACGCACAGTCTATTAGCTGTATCCCTCCTTTCCCTGTGTGTCCCTCAACTTACACTCAAAGAGGATGCACAGTCTATCAGCTTTATACATCTCCCATTCCTGTCTCCTTAGACACCTCCCCTCTCAGCTTCCTGCCCATCTCCAAGCCTTTTCTCGCTCTGCGATACATGTGCACTCACTAACATATACAAACATTCACGCGCAATCTCGCACACACACACACACACACACACACACACACACACACACACACACACATATATATATTATATATATATATATATATATATATATATAATATATATATATAATATATATATATATATATAATTGAAAAAAATATATGTATATATGTAATGCTGAACACATAAGTGGAGAGAGATAACAAGTGCAAGTTAACAATTCTTCCATCATTATAGTAATTACTTGGCAAAAACATAAAATCTGTTTTTAAAAAGATAAAGGGGGGGAGGGGGTTGAAGATGAAAAAAATGTATATTACAAATATCAAAACCCTTCACTAGCTGCGTGAGAAAACTATCACAATCCCTCTCGAAAACAGATCTATACATTTAGCTTTTCGTTTTGGATCAAACTCCTTGGAAGACACAGTTGACTGTGTCTGTGCTCTTGGCGTCAAATAGACACACGCCACAGTCCGTAGTCTGTGGTGTTTCTCACCACCAAGGGGTCAAAAAAGAATCCAACAGCACCCCCAAAACGGCCAACGAAAGGTTATAAAACAAAACGAAAGTGTGGAGGGGAAAAAAGTTGCTGAAAAACTAAAAACATTATGCAAACAGTATAAAATGTAGGGGACAATCTATGCTTGAGAATCCATTTAAGGATGCAAGGGAGAGCAAAAGAGATGGAACAGTCTGAGTGGTCAGCTCTGCTGTTCAATAAACCCAAGCATTGTCAGCCGCTAAGAATTTGTGCAGAACAACCTTTATTTGGATATCCTAAGAGGTACAATCGCCCACTGATTGACTAAACAATATAATGCTGAACAAGTATGTAGTGGGGAAAAACAAGCGCAGGTTAACAATTCTTCTATCATATAGTAATGGCTTGCCAAGACAAAATTTATGAAACAAAATTGGGGTGGGGTTGAAGATGAGAAGATGGGGGAAAAAAATATATATAATATAAAATAAATTTCTTCTTCCCCACTACTAGATTGTTCAGTACATATATATATATATATATATATTATATATATAATATATATATAATATATATATATATAAACAACGCTTGCACTTATGTCTTAGATTGAAGAAATAGGGAGAGATAAGCATTCATATCTGCAGTGGTAGATAATTCTGCCTAACTAACAGTATGTGCTTGAGTGGGTGATTGGGAAAAATAAAATAAATGCTTCTCAAAATGAGCCTTCAGCAAGCTTATATTCTCCAAGGGGGAGACAATCTCCAATGGGGAGGAAACTCACTAACATATAACACCTGGACAGATATCGATATTTCGAAACCTGATTGTTTCTCCTCAGTGACTGTGAAAAGTGGTAATTTGACTCCTCTGCCTTTTCGGTTTTAAGGAGAATGCTATCCCAGAAAAGGCTGTGTGCAATACCGTAGTATGTTTGTTGAGTTTTCCAAAAACCAACCTAAGGTGCCAGCAAAAGAAGCAAACGAAAATCATGAAAGAGCAAAACAAGCTACATTTTCTTGTCAAAAAGTCACAAGGGACTAAATTACAGCAAACTAATAAATTCAAGGATAAGTACCGAGCACCTTTCCCAGCAACTTACAGAGCAGCTTGGCGTTGCAATGACTGCAAGAAATATTGAATTATAAACAAAGCTTACTCTTATGTCTTAGTTTGAAGAAAACAGGGAGAGATAAGCATTCATATCTGCAGTGGTAGATAATTCTGCCTAACTAACAGTATGTGCTTGAGTGGGTGATTGGGGAAAAATAAAATAAACGCTTCTCAAAATGAGCCTTCAGCAAGCTTATAGTCTCAAAGGGGAGACAATCTCCAATGGGGAGGAAACTCACTAACATATAACTCCTGGACAGATACCGATATTTCGAAACCTGATTGTTTCTCCTCAGTGACCGTGGAAAGTGGTAATTTGACTCCTCTGCCTTTTCGGTTTTCAGGAGAATGCTATCCCAGAAAAGGCTGGTGTGCAATACCACTGCAGAATGTATGCTTATCTCTCCTGTTTCTTCAATCTAAGACATAAGAGCAGCTTTGTTTATAATTCAATAATTCTTGCAGTCATTGCAACACCAGCTGCTCTGTAAGTTGCTGGAATGGTGCTCGGTACTTACCCTTTGGGAATTTATTTGTTTGCTGTAATTTAGTCCCTTGTGGATTCATTCCAAGAACTGCCCCTCAGGACTTGTGTCTTAAGAGGATATCTTTTAATATTTTCTACTTTTCACAAGAAAATGTAGCTTGTTTAGCTCTTTCATGATTTTCGTTTGCTTCTTAGGTGGCACCTTTGGTTGGTTTTTTGAAATCTCAACAAACATACTACGGTATTGCACACCAGCCTTTTCTGGGATAGCATTCTCCTTAAAACCGAAAAGGCAGAGGAGTCAAATTACCACTTTCTGCAGTCACTGAGGAGAAACAATCAGGTTTCGAAATATCGGTATCTGTCCAGGAGTTATATATTAGTGAGTTTCCTCCCCATTGGAGATTGTCTCCCCCTTGGAGATTATAAGCTTGCTGAAGGCTCATTTTGAGAAGCATTTATTTTATTTCACCCACTCAAGCACATACTGTTAGTTAGGCAGAATTATCTACCACTGCAGATATGAATGCTTATCTCTCCCTATTTCTTCAATCTAAGACATAAGAGCAAGCTTTGTTTGTAATTCAATATTTCTTGCAGTCATTGCAACACCAAGCTGCTCTGTAAGTTGCTGGAATGGTGCTCGGTACTTATCCTTGGAATTATTAGTATATATATATATATATATATATATATATATATATATATATATATATATATAGTGTGTGTATTAATGGAAAAACATTTTATTCCATTTGAGATCAATTGTTTTATAATCACAAGCTTTTCCTCGACTATAACTCAACCAAGGCTCAAAACTGCAAACTATGAAAAAAAATCACATTCAATGTTACACTGAATTTACAAAACAAGGGGGTTTATAAAATCGCTTAAAATTTTCAGTAAATTGGCAAAATTACTGTTTCACATCGGGGTTTTTGCCTATTCCCTAATTTTTTTAAGGGATTTTACAAAATTACTGTTTTTGGATGACATTTCTCGACGATTTTACTGCATAGTGTTAAAGGTGATTACAAAGATCAGAAATTACAATGTACAATATGAACACAGTCATTACTAAACCAATCATATAAATCAAACGCAGGTTTATATTGGAGGGAAGTAAAAATGAATGGAAGGGAAAACAAATAAGAGGGGAAGGAAAAGTCCACAGGGAGAGAGTTTGTGTACTTGTTTAAAACTGTATGGCGAATTAGCAAGTTCAGGACAAAAATGGAAAGGCAAAGAAATAACACAGAATGGCGTACATTTCTGCAAGAAATGCAATGGAGGGGGGTTCTGATATATGATTTTATACATAGCCCCCCCCCCCCCCCCCTTTTTAACGTGGTGACAGCCCTGATGTGGCCCTTTGCGGTCGGCTGGGCTATAAGCAACATTATCTTATCTTATCTTACCCCCCCCCCCAAAAAAAAAAAAAAAAAAAAAAAAAAGCTAACACCACCGTCCAACACACAGGCTTGTAAAATTACACACATGAAGCATGTGAATTCACATACAGAAACTGATTCTATTACAGAGCGAAGTGAAGAGAGAGAGAGAGAGAGAGAGAGAGAGAGAGAGAGAGAGAGAGAGAGAGATGAAGTAAAGGAGTGGAGTGCGGGGGGGGGGGGGAAGAAAAAAAAGGGGGAGTGCGAAGGACGGCGGGGGGGGGGGGGGGGGGGGATGGAAAGTGAGGTGATGGACGGGAAAAGGAAGGTGGGGGTGGGGGGTGGGGGAGGACACCATAAAGCCACGAACCCGTGACGTCACCTCTCGTTCTGTCAGTCGTGAAAAACATGCCAGTCCCCAGTGCTTTCCTCCCTTGTTGCATGCATTTGACTGTGAGTGAACGTGCCCACTTCGGGCTTGGTGTGTCATAACATGTCAGTCCTGTACTGAGCGATGGGAACACGATGCGTTTCACACGCTGTTCCTCAGGTCACTAAGTACTGTCTGTCTTATTGCACGTCCGTCCCGCTGGTCTGGCCTGTCCGTCTGCATGTGTCTGTCAGTACAAGCCTGCGACGAGAACACCAGAACAGGCACAGGAACATCAGAAGGGGCAAAACACCTACGCAAAAAAACCCATCAGAAATGCAAAATGGACATTGGTTGGTTCGGTAGTGGGTCTTTGGCGTGTTGTATCAACGGTTGTAACTTCTTTTTTGGGCGTGACGTATTCGGTTAAAACCCTAGCAGATACCGTAGTAAATTTGGGCTTTGTATTGGGTCCATTATAGTAATCCGAAAAGTCAGTCTCCAATAGGTAGATCCCGTCTTTGGCATGATAGGTATTATCCAGTCCCTGTACGTGACACTCGAATGTAACTCCGGCAGGATAGCCGGCGTTACAGAATTGGTCGATGATGAATCCATAGGTAGTGTTTTTTTTTATGACAAAACCTGTCCCTACCTTTCTGGGGGATCGGAGTCTGGAAGGATTAAGAAGGGCGCGGCATTGTGGCGGTTGAGGGTTTGATGTAGACGCCCTGGACTTTCCTAACGCAGAGTGGACATTCGCTTACACTGAAATTACATCGACAAGTGAATGGTATCTTCCGCTTCTCCTTCTGTACGTTGCTGCTGAAATTGCAGTAGTATTTGGTAGGATCGGTGGTGGTTGTGGTAGGATGAACGGTGGTAACCTCTTTGGCTGTGGCAGGATCTTTTCTAGCTGTGATAGAATCAACGGTGGTAACCTCTTTGGCTGTGGCAGGATCCTCTCTAGCTGTGATAGAATCAACGGTGGTAACCTCTTTGGCTGTGGCAGGATCTTCTCTAGCTGTGATAGAATCAACGGTGGTAACTTCTTTGAGTGTGGTAGGATCACCTTCTGTGGGTGTAGCATTCTCCATAAAGTCAATCGCCAATCGGTGCTTCTCGATCTTTTCACGTCGGGAATAGTCCACTCCCTTTGTGCTACACTCAAATGTAACTCCGGGAGGATGGCTGGCTCCAGAGTAGTTTCGGTTACGTGTGAATCTGTACGTGCTGTTCTGGCATTTCCTAGTGGCGTCCCTGTTGGGTAACTGGACAGTTTAACGACTCCCCAGGGCCCGGCTTTCCGCATGACGGGTTTGATATTCAGTGCATGGATTCTCTTTCTGCAGTTTTGGCATTCGTTGGTACTGACGTTACATTCACAACTTAACATCACCCGCTGGGTGTCCCGCGTGTACCTCGTGCCTAAAGTCGCAGCCATCGACCGCCACGAAGAAAAATACAAACAGTAGAATCATTTTGCTCTGTTTTTCTGTCCAGAACTCTCGTTGTCTTACTGCTAAACGTTGCTACTTGCCACCGCTTTTTGAGCAGATAGCTAGGAAAAAAGAGGGAAGAGGAAAAAAAGTTGGGGGAAGAAATGTAAGATGAGATTAAAAAAAATCCGGGAGAGGGAAAAAAACAAGCCAGGGAACAGAATCTAGGGAGAGGAGAAGAAAAAAAAGAAGTTATAAAATTTTGGTTTGTGTGAAAGTCTTCCTGATCCAAAATCATGCCCGGTTACACCACCCGGTCCGGGCAAAGGCAAAATCAAGCCCCCGTTCTTGACCAGGACGATGCCATGTACGCCCCCACTATTGTCCGGTACGCCCCCAGTGTTCCCCGGTACGCGACGGACAGTGACGACGAGAGCGATGCTGATACCATTATTTTGGAACTGCCACCCGCAAACCCCCAGGCTTTGGAAAGTTATCCAAGCACGTCGCTCTGGCCTACCAGATCTGGGACGGCAGATGTGCTCGTCATGATGGGAATCGAACGTCTGCCAAGACTCTGGTGCTACTGGTCGAACGATCTTCGGTTTTAGCGAGCCCCGGATCAATGGGGTGATCAAGAGCAGTGTTTACCATATTGATGAGATGTGACAGTGGTGACACTTACCTTCCTGCTGTTTGTGACCAGACACCATATTGGAGTATCAATAATGGAGTTTACTTCTTTCTGTGACTGTGTATATTCCGGTGATAAAAATCGTTAAGTGGTGACAAACACACCTTTTAGGATAAAAACAAAACAAAACCGTAAAGTTACCTGGCCGTATGTTTGTGTATGTGACAATCTGTCCGGACGGGGGAGATCGTGATGGTATTGCTTAAGTGCACTAAGTTGATGTATTATTAGTCAGGCTTAACACACCAAGGTTATCTTTGCACTCATACACGCATATGCACACTCATGCGCACACCAAACATTCACCTCTCTCTGGGAATGGGATGTCACGCATTCGTTTCTCTCCTAACACGACTGAGCACAAGAAATACAATTTCTATGCTACTGATAATCAAACATGAAAAATTTCCAATTACACAGATGCACAAATCAACACATAAAAGATCAATACTTCCTAATCCCGGATTATAATAAAATGACTTCTTACCTGGCCAGTTTTCACACACACACAACCACGCTTTCACACCACACCACAGTTCTTGAACAAGTTTCTTCAAATCTTCTTCAGCACTGCTTGATGGTGACGCCCTTGGTTGACTGGCTCCAGGTTTCAGGACTGAGTCTTCGTGTCGTCTCTGGGAACTCGACGTAGAACTCTTCTTCTTCGTCTCGTTCACCCACCTCTGGGTTCAATTTCAGTTTGTCTGTCTTCACCCACCTCTGGGCTTCAAACTTAGTTTTTCTCTTCCAGCTTGTCTTCAATCCTAAGACTTAGCTGTCTCTTCTATCTCCCAGACCACGTTTCTCTCGACCCTTTCTCTGTCCTGCTCACTCCTCTCCTCTCTCTCTCTCCTCTGCCTTCTCTCTCTCTCTCTCTCTCTCTCTCTCTCTCTCTCTCTCTCTCTCTCCGTGGTGTTGTTCTCCCTGCACGTTGTTCTCCCTCAGTTTATATAGGATGGAGACAAAGGATTCCCCTTCGGGCCATGCCTTTGTCCATGCTGCTTCTCAAACCCCTAGTTCACAAGTACCCTGAATTTTCCATTCACTACATTCTCCCACACATCAGCGTTTACACACATCCCTACCTAATTGATTAGCAAACAAACACTTAGCACCAGATGGACATCGAAAATTCCCGCCGACTTCGGTGGTCACTTAACACAGTAATTATCTTAAGGAGGGCTACTACAACCTCCACACGCATTCAACCAGCCTGACAATAGAACCAACACAGTGACCCACGGCAATACCATCCGAACGAGTCCAAGACTCCTGCTCTTCACTGACTGTTTACAAAAGAACCTCAGCTGACTAAGTGTCTAGCGCCCACTTGGAGCACAGAGGTCGTAGTGGTTACATCCTTTCCCCCTTTCGCCATCGGGCACGTCCAAACTCTCTACTACGTTAGGTGCCATCTGTCATCTGACCACTTCGTCCTCCTTGACACAGTTCGGCTGTGTGTGATGGCTAAGGTACCCTGGTTAATGGGTCTATTACCTATATGTATACTACGTACAACGTCCCTTTGCCTCTAAGCGTTTAAATGCCTTTTGTGAGAGGTTTCACGCTCCTTGACACAATCATGTGACACTTTGTTACAACCCCAAACTATATTTACTGAACCAGGACTGCTGTTTACAAGGTGAGGTAGGCCACCTTTGATGATTTAGACTAACAATGCATGCCGACAATGTTATTGTCTGTCTGGTGTATCATAGTAAGATTGTCAACGTGGTAACATGACACCAACATGCATCGCAAACATGTGACATCTCTGCATTATGAAATATGAATGTATTAGAATTTTGCATACTCAATGTGACAGCGCTGCAGTGAAAACTTTGTCCACTACAGCCATTCAAAGGCAGTAGGTGAGTTTCAGGTTAAAATTCTCAAACAATACGAATACTAGGAGCAGTTCTAGGCTGGAAAATGCGAACGCAAGAGGGTTAATGTTGCTTGCTTGCTTGCAAAGTGTTTTTATGTTATAAACAGACAGAAAGGGCTTCCACATTGTCCTAATGAGTTCAAGAGAGAGAGAGAGAGAGAGAGAGAGAGAGAGAGAGAGAGAGAGAGAGAGAGAGAGAGAGAAGAGAGAGAGAGAGAGAGACTCTGGTATAATACATACCATGCAAGAGAGAGAAAGAAAGAGAAGAGAGAAAGATGCGTAGAAAGATGTGTAGAACAATATAACATATTGTATTATATGTTAATAGAGAGAAAAAAGAAAGAAAGACTTTGTATTTCTAGAACAATGTATTATATGTTAATAGAGAAAGAAAGATGGAGAGAGGGAGAGAGAACGTGAAAGAATAGGATGTGTGTGTGTGTGTGTGTGTGTGTGTGTGTTGTGTGGGTGTGTGTGTGTGTGTGTGTGTGTGTGTGTGTGTGTGTGTGTGTGATGTATTATATGTTAATAGAGAAAGAAAGAGGGAGAGAGGGAGAGAGGAAGAACGTGAAAGAAAGAGGTGTGTGTGTGTGTGTGTGTGTGTGTGTGTGTGTGTGTGTGTGTGTGTGTTGTGTGTGTGTGTGTGTGTGTGGGTGTGAGAGAGAGAGAGAGAGAGTGTGTGTGTGTGTGTGTGTGTGTGTGTGTGTGTGTTGTGTGTGTGTGTGTGTGTGTGTGTGG
>JAFLJL010001360.1:30000-42500 GCA_018398815.1 Conus ventricosus | reverse complement strand
CCCCAAATTTTTTTTTTTTACCCCCCCCCCCCGTTTTCCCCCCCCCCCCCCCCCCCATTTTTTTTTTTTTCCCCCCCAACCCCCCCCTCCCCTCCCTTCCCCCCCCCCCCTTTTTCCCCCCCCCCCCTTTTTTAAATTTTTACTTCCCCCCCCCCTTTTTTTCCCCTTTTTTTTTTTTAAAAAAAAAATTTAAAAAACCCCTCCCCCCCCCCCCTTTTCCCCCTTTTTTTTTTCCCCCCTTTCCCCCCCCCCCCCCCCCCCTTTTCCCCCCCTTTTTTTTTCCCCCCTTCCCCCCCAAAAACCCCCCCCCCCCCCTTTTTTTTTTAAAAACCCCCCTTTTCTTCTTTTTTTTTTTTTTCCCCTTTTTTGGGAAAAACCCCCCCCCCCCCCCCCCCCCCCCCAAAAAACCCCCCCCAAAAAAAAAAAAACCCCCCCCCCCCCCCCCCCCCCCCCCCCCCAAAAAACCGGAAAAAAAAAAAAAGGGGGGGGGGAACCCCCCCCCCCGGGGGGCCCCAAATTTTTTTTTTTTTTAAAAAAAAATTTAAAAAAACCCCCCCCCAAAAAAAACCCCAAACCCCCCCCAAAAAATTTTTAAAAAAAAAACCCCCCCCCCCTTTCCCCCCCCCCCCCCCCCCCCTTTTTTTTTTTAAAAAAAAATTTTTTTTTTTTTTTTAACCCCCCCCCCCTTTTTTTTTTTTAAAATTTTTTTTTCCCCCCCCAAAAATTTTTTTTTCCCCCGCCCCCCCCCCCCCCCCCCCCCCCTTTCCCCCTTCCCCTCATTTTTTTTTTTCCCCCCCTTTTTTTTTCCCCCCCCCCCCCCCCCCCCCTTTTTTTTTTTAAAACCCAAACCCCCCCCCCACCCCCCAAAACCCCCCCCCAACCCACCCCCCCCCCCTTCCCCCCCCCCCTTTCCCCCCCCCCCCAAAAAAAAATTTTCCCAAACCGCCCCCAAAAAAACCCCATTTCCCCCCCCCCAAAAAACCCCCCCAAAAAATTAAAAATTTTTTTTTTTTTTTTTTTTGGGGGGGGGGGAAAGGGGGGGCCCCCTTCCCCCCCCCCCCCCCCCAAAAAAAAAAATTTCCCCCCCCCCCCCTTTTTTTTCCCCCAAAAAAAAAACCCCCCCCCCCCCAAAAAAAAAAACCCCCCCCCTTTTCCCTTTTTTTCCCCCCCCCCCCCCCCCCCCCCCCCCCCCCCCCTTTTCCCCCCCCCCCTTTTCCCCCCCCCCCTTTTTTTTCCCCCCCCTCTCCCCCTTTCCTTCTCCCCCCTTTTCCCCCCCCCTCCCCCTTTCTCTTCCCCCCCTCCCCCCCCCCTTTCTCCCCCCCCTTTTTTTTTTTTTCCCCCCCTTTTTTTTTTTTTTTTTTTTTTTTTTTTTGGGGGGGGGGTTTTTTTTTTGGGGGTTGGGGGGTTGGTTGGGTGGGGGTTTTTTGTGGTGGGGGGGGGGGGGGGGGGGTTTTTTTTGTGTGTGGGGGGGGTTTTTTGGTGTGGGTGGGGTGGGTTTTGGGGGGGTGGGGGGGGGTTTTGGGGGGGGTTTTTTGGGGGGGGGGGGGGGTTTTTGGGGGGGGGTTTTTGGGGGGTTTGGGGGGGGGGGGGGGTTGTGGGGTGTGGGGGGGGGTTTTTTTTTTTTTTTTGGGGGGGGTTTTGGGGGGGGGGGGGGGGTTTTTTTGGGGTTTGTGGGGGGGGGGTTGTGGGTTTTTTTTTTTTTTTTTTTTTTTTTTTTTTTTTTTTAAAAAAAAAAAAAAAGGGGGGGGGGGGGTTTTTTTTGGGGGGGTTTTGGTTTTTTTGGTGGGGGTTTGGGGGGGGGGTTTTTTCCCCTTTTTTTTCCCCCCCCTTTTTTCCCCCTTTTTTTTTTTTTTTTTTTTTTTTTTTTTTTTTTCCCCCCCCTTTTTTTTCCCTCTTCTTTTTTTTTTTAAATTTTTAAAAAAAAAAAAAAACCCCCCCAAAAAAACCCCAAAAAAAGGAAAAAAAATTTTTTTTTTTTTTTTTTTTTCCATTTTTTTTTAAAATTTTTTTTTTTTTGGGGGTTTGGGGGGGGGGTTTTTGGGGGTTTTTTTTTGGGGGGGGGGGAAAAAAAAAAAAAACCCCGGGGGGGGAAAAGGGGGGGGGGGCCAATTTTTTAAATTCAAAAAAAAAAAAAAAAATTTCCCCCTTTTCCCCCCCCCCCGGGGGTTTTTTTCCCCCCTTTTTTTCCCCCCCCTTTTTGGTTTTTTAAAAAAGGGGGGGTTTTTCCTTTTTTTTTTTTCCCCCAAAAAAAAAAAGAAAAAAAAAAAATTTTTTTAAAAAAATTTTTTTAAAAAAAAATTTTTTTCCCCCCCCGGGGGGGAAAAAAAAAAAAAAAAAGAAAGAAAAAAAAAGAAAAAAAAAAAAAAAATTAAAAAGAAAAGAAAAGAAAAAGGAAAAAGGGGAAAAAGGAAAAAGAAGAAAAAAGAAAAAAGGGTAGAAAAAAAGGGAAAAAAAAAAAATTTTTTGGGGAAAAAAAAAATTTTAAAAAAAAAAAAAAAAGAAAAAAAAAAAAAAAAAAAAAAAAAAAAAAAAAAAAAAAACCCCCCCCCCCCCCCAAAAAAAAAAAAAAAAAAAAAAAAAAAAAAAACCCCCCCCCTTTAAAAAAAAAAAAAAGGGGGAAAAGGAAAAAAAAAAAAAAAAGGGGGGGGGAAAAAGGGGGGAAAAAAAAAAGGGAAAAAAAAAAAAAAAAAAAAAAAAAAAAAAAGGGGGGGGGGGTTAAAAAAAAAAAAGGGGAAAAAATTTAAGAAAGAAGAAAAAAAAAAAAAAAAAAAAAAAAAAAGAAAAAAAAAAAAAAAAAAAAAAAAAAAAAAAACCCCCGTTTTTTTTCCCTTTTTATTTCCCCCCTTTTTTTTTTTTTTGCTTTTTTAACCCCCCTTTTTAATTTTTTTTTTTTTTTTCCCAAAAGGGGGGGGCCCAACAAAAAAAAAAACCCCACACCCCCCCCACACACACACAACACACAAAAAAAACCCCCCCCCCCCCAAAAAAACACAAGCCCACCCCCCCCCCGGGGGGGGGGGAAAAAAAAAAAAAAACCAAAAAAGGGGGGAAAGGGGGGGGAAAAGGGGGGGGGGAAGGGGGGGGGGGGAGAAAAAGGGAGAGGGGGAGAGAGAAAAAAAGAGAAAAAAAAAAGAAAAAATAAAGGTTTTTTCTTTTTGGGGGAAAAAAAAAAAAAAAAAAATTTTTTTAACCCTTCCCCCCTTTTTCCCCATCCCCCCCCCCCCCCCCCCCCCCCCCCCCCCCTTTTTTTTCCCCTTTCCTTCCCCCCCCCCCCCAACCCCCCCTTCCCCCCCCCCCCCCCCCCCCCCCCCCCCCCCCCCCTTTTTTCCCCTTTTGGGGGGAAATTAAAACTGACAGATGACAGCCCTTTTGCAGAAAATTTTTCCCCCCCTTTTTTCCCCCCTGATCAGGGAACCAAAAAAAAGACAAAAATTAAAAGGGTTTTCTCCCCCTTCTCTCTCCACGCCCCCCCCCCCCCCCCCCCCCCCCCCCAATCCTTTCCCCCTTCCCACTACCCCCCCCCCCTTTCCCCCCTCTCTTCCTTACCCCCCCTCCCCACTGCCCTTTCTTCCTTAACGTTTAAATTTCTTTCTGTCCCGGGGAAAACAAAAAAAAGTAAATTTATTTTTTTTGCCAAATTTTTGAAAGGTGTGTGTGTGTGTGTGTTTTGTGTGAGTGTGGTGTTGTGTGTTGTGTGTTTGGCGTGTGTGTGCGTGCGTCGTGTGGTGTAAACAACACACCCCAAAACACACACACACACACACACACACAACACACAAACACACCACACAATTTTTTTTCTAAATCCTCATCTAAAATTTTGATCCAGAAAAACCCCCTAAATTTTAGATACGCGCACACACCCACACACACACACACACAAAACACCACCACACACACACACAAATCTTTTACACAAAGCCCCTTTTATGATGAAAAACGAAACAGTCTTAAAATCAAACTCAAATTCCGCTTTTTCTTTTCTATTTTTTTCTTCTTTTTTTTTTTTTGTTTTATAAGGGGGGTAATTTTAACTTTTTAAACGTCCCCAAATGTTTTTTGAGCAGGGGAAACCTTTTAAAAGTTTTAAAAAACAACCGACAAAACGGGCCCCATCGAAACGAATTTTAGTACGTGGAAAACCCTCCAACACAGCATACCTTGAAACCCCCTCAATAAGGGAGCTTAATATGGGAAAACAGCACCCTTTAAATGGTATACGCAGCTTTTAAAAAGGGGGATACAGCAGCCCAAAAAGGGGAAACAGCATTAAAAAGGGTTTATACAGCGCCTAAAATGGGGAACAGCACTTTAAAAAGGGGTTTTAAAAGAAGCCCAAAATGAGTTTACGCAGCCTAAAATGGGTTACAGGGACTTAAAAAGGGGATTACAGCCGTCTAAAATGGGTATAAAACAGCTTTTTAAAAGGGGGATTTCAGGGGCCCAAAAAGGGTATTTCAGCAGCTTTAAAAAGGGCATACAACAGACTAAAAAGGGGATACGCAGCTTTTTAAAAGGGGTAAAGGGAGCCCAAAAAAGGGGATAAAAGGCCTAAAAAAGGGATCAGCAGCCTAAAATGGGGTTTTTAGCAGCCTAAAAAGGGGGATTCAAAAGCCTTAAAAAGGGGGAACAACAGCCCTAAAATGTGTTTACAGCAGCTTTTAAAAAAAGGGTATACGCAGCAAAATGAGCAAAACGCAGCTTAAAAAAAGGGTATAGAGCAGCCTAAAATGATATACAGCAAACCTAAAAGGGTAAATGCACCCAAAATGGGTATTCAGCAGCAAAAAAATGGGGGATAAGCAATTAAAAAGGGGGATACAGCAGCTTTTTAAAAAAGTATCCCGCAGCTTAAAATGGGGTTTCAGCCCCATAAAATTTGGGGATACAAACGGGCCCAAAATGGGGACACAGCAGCCCAAAATTTGGTTTTACAGCAGCTAAAAAGTATACACAGCTAAAAAGGGTAACAGCAGCCTACAAATGGGGTTTCAGCCGCTTAAAAAAGGGTATTTCCAGCTTTTTAAAAAAGGGTATACAGCAAATAAAAAGGGGATACACAGCCTAAAAAGGGTATACAGCACCAAAAAAGGGATACAGCAGCATAAAAAAGGGGGATACAAAGGCCCCCCAAAAAAGGGGATAAAAGCAGCCTAAAATTTGGGGAACAGGGAGCTTTTAAAGGGCAACAGCAGCCTAAAGGGGGAAACAAAAGGGGGTTTCCCTTTATTGCAAAATTTTGCGTAAAAAATTGCGGTTTTTTTGCCCTTTCCTTTGCATTTTTTTCGCGGGGCCCTGCGTTTGCGATGCAATTTTTTTCCAAAGGGAAACCCGTTTCTAACCGCAAACCCATGTCGGGGGGCAAAAAACGGCACAGAACCCAAGCCGACCCGCTTGACAAACCCCCAATTAGTGATTCTGCCATTTTACTCTGTGGCCTCGCTGACTTTTTTCTAGATCAAAAAGTTCCAAAACGCCTCATCCTTCTCCCCCAAATAAAATGGGAATTTTTTCCCGCGTCGCGATGGTTTCGATTGGGACAAAAAAACCTTTCCCGGGGCGAGCCCGCTCTGCACTTCAGCGGTTTGTTTAAAGGGGCCCTGATTTAGATCTGTTTTTTACGGGGTGAGTACAGTTTTTCTTTGTTACGCATTTTTTTTTAGCGCTGACGCAATTTTTTCGGAGGGGTGCGTTTTTGACGCCAAAACTAAAAAATCATGGGAAACCCCGGTAAACAGAGCTTAAAATGGGGGATTCAGGGCTTTAAAAAAAAGGGATTCAGCAGTTAAAATGGTATACAGTAGCCCAAAAAAGGGGTAACAGCACTTTAAAAAAAGGGTATTTCAGCAGCCAAAATGGTATACAGTAGCTTAAAATGGGTATTTCAACAGCCTAAAAAGGGGATAAAGCCGCCCAAAAATGGGGTTCCCGCGCCTAAAAAGGGTTTTACGCAGCCTAAAAAGGGTATACAGCACTTAAAATGGGGAACAGCACTTAAAAAAGGGGGAAACCCGGAAACCCAAAAAGGGTGTACAAACAGCTAAAATGGGGATAGACAGCATACAATGGGTAAAACGCAGCCTAAAATGGATATACGAAACCTAAAATGTGTATACAGCACCTAAAAGGGTTTTACATTGGGCCCAAAAAGGGATACAGCAGCCTAAAATGGGTATACGAGGGTTAAAATGGGTATACGCAGCGGGGAAAAAAAGGGTTCCCGCAGCCTAAAATGGGTATACAGCAGCCAAAAAAGGGGATACAGAAACCCCAAAAGGGGAAACAGCGCTTAAAAAAGGTTACAGCCCGGGCCAAAAAAAAAAAGGGTATACAAACAGCCAAAATGGGAAAACGCAGCTTAAAATGGGGAAAACAGCAGCCTAAAAAAAGGGGATACAGCAGCCAAAAAAAGGGGGTACGGCGGGAAACTGCCGTCAAATAAAACTTTGGGACCAAGATATGAAGGAAACAATATATAAAAAAAAAAAAATTAAAAAAAAAAAGCCTTGGGTTTACATGCTAGAATTTGTAAGTTTTCGACTTTAAAACGCCCCAATTATTTTCAGATAGAAAAAGGAAATTTTTAAAAGGGGGATATTGGTTCCTTAATACAAACGACTTCCCGCCCCTGTAAAAACTTAGTTTTACCCCCCGTTACATGCCGTGTCCCCAGCTGCACAACCCTTGCTTACGATTCCCAAACCATTTTAGGGGGTTTGCTGGGGGGGGGGGTTTTCCTTTTTTGTAAAAACCCAAACCCGGGTTATTACCCCTTTTTTTTTTTTTTTTTTTTTAGAGGACTCCAGCCCGCCTAACCCCTTCCCTAATCGTCCGTAATTTTACGGAAAATTAACCCCCCATTTCGGGGGGTACGATTTTTCCGTGCGAAATTTCGGAAAAGAAAAATGAAAAACTACGCAAATTTTTAGACCCCAAAAATTTGGGCGAATGCTAGGGCCTTTTTCCCAACCGCAGAGTAACTTCCCTTGGGCTCAAACCCAAACCACAGATGGTTCGGAACTTGCCCCTTGGTCATGTTTGGGGCTGGGGCCAACACCACGCCATCACAAACTTTTGCGCCCCCATTTTGAAGCTTTTTGGGCCCGCCCCTTGTAAGGGCAAAGTTTTAAAACCCATTTTTTGGGCCCGGGGATTGGGGAAAAGGGGGGAGAAATCCAAATTTTTCAGGAAAACCGTGACAGGGTTCGAAAAAACCCCTGTGCCACAACGGGAAAAAGGCGAAAAAAGCAAATGTTTCCCAAAATAAATACCCGGACCCTTTGGGCCCTTGTCATGGGCCTGGATTTTTTATACCCCAATTTTTTTCTCGGTTTTGCAAAATTTAGACTTTTCCCTGGAACCCTGGGGGAGCAAAAGACTGCAACGCCATATCTCGGGGGAAAAAGCAAAAAAGGGGACAAACTGCAAGTGCCTCCGCAGAAGATCACAACCCTTGTTTTAAAGAAACCCGCGAGGGGAAACCCCTCGGGCCCACACCGGAAGATCCCAACGCAGGAAAAGACTGTGGGGTGAGCTGATCTTTCAAAAAAACTTGTCCCTGAGCTGTGCTGGGGCAAGATAGTGGGGAAATGAAAAAAAGGGCCCCTTTTTATTTTTGCAAATCTTGTCAGACGTAGGGGGCCCCACACACAAACAAAAATTTTTTTTTTTTTTTTTTTGGGGGTGGGGGGGGGGGGGGGGGGGTGGTTTTTTAACTTTTGGTTTTTTCACAAATGGTGTCATCTGTGGTGACTGCTTTTTGTAATTTACAAACCCTCAAGTATATAACCCTTTTTAAATTTACCTGAAATCCTGTCCCCGAGTCCCCCATCTGCCAAACATCCCCAAGGTTAAATTTTTAAATTTTGCCCTTTTTTTTTTTTTGTTCCTTTTTTATTTTTTTATATTTTTTGTTAAAATGTTTTAAAAAAGTTTGTTGGAGTTTTGTTTCACATTATTTTTTTCAATTTTTTAAAAATTAGTATTTGGGGTTTTGTACACCAAAAATTTGTTCAAAAACGCCGTGTATTACGCTCCGTGGAATTACTGAAGGAAAAGGGAAAAATTTTTCCCGAAAAACTCTGTTTTTTATTATGGGTAGCACAAAATAAGGGGGGGCAGGTCGGGGCCTTCCCTTCTAACGCTTCAAAAAATTTGGTTTTTTTGGTACCAAAATTTTTTTTTTAAAGGGGATCTTCATGAGACAGGGAGCAAAATAGGGGAAAAAAGTAAAAAAAAAAGCCCCAAATTGGCCCCCCCAAGAAAAAAAAGTCAAACATGGGAGCAAGTTTTCCCCCCCTTGTCCGTTATCTTTAAATGGGTTTTAAAAAAAAACCGCTTTTCCTCGGACAGTGTGCCCCAATTTTTGGGGCCCCCAAAGGTTTTGAACGGAGCATAATCCCATTTTCCCTATTGGGCGGTTTTGAAGGGGGGGGGGGGGGGGGGGGGGGGGGGGGGAAAGGGGGGGGGGGGGGGGGGGGGGGGGGTGGGGGGGGAGGGGGGGGGGGGGGGGGGGGGGGGGGGGGGGGGGGGGGGGTGGGGGGGGGGGGGGGGGGGGAAAAAAAATCCCTTCTTTTTTTTTTAAATGGGTATACAGCAGCATAAATTGGGTATTCAGCGCTAAAATGGTACACAGCAGCTAAATTGGTATACAGCAGCCTAAAATGAGTATACAGCAGCTAAATGGGTATACAGCAGCCTACAATGGTATACAGCAGCTTAAAATGGGTATACAGCAGCTTAAAATGGGTATACAGCAGCATAAAATGGTATACAGCAGCCTAAAATGGGTATACAGCACTAAATGGGTATACAGCAGCATAAAAGGGGTATACAGAAGCTAAAATGGGTATACAGCAGCCTAAATGGGTATACAGCAGCTTAAAATGGGCATACAGCAGCCTACAATGGGTAAACACAGGGGTTCCATTTATTGCAAAATTTTGCGTAATTATTGCGTTTTTCTGCCTTCCTACGCATTTTTTTCGCGGCCGTGCGTTTAGCGATGCAATTTTCCCAGGACCCTGTTCTCAACCGCAAGCCTATGTCAGAGGGGCAAAACACGGCACAGACCTACAGCAGACTGCTTGACACGCCAATTAGTGATAGTGCGTGCACATTTTACTCTGTGGCACTCGCTGACTTTTTGCTAGATAAAGAATGTTCCAAAACGCCTCATCCTTTCTCCCCTCGAAATAAAATGGAATCTTTCCCGCGTCTGCGATGGTGCGATGGCACAGAAAACGCTTTCCTGCAGCGAGCTGCTCTGCACTTCAGCGGTGTTAAGGCGCGTGATTCAGATCTGTTTTGACGGAGTGAGTACAGTTTACTTTGTTACGCATTTTTTTCAGCGCTGACGCAATTTTTGCGGAGGCGTGCGTTTCTTGACGCAAAAACTAAAAAGTCAGTGGAACCCCTGGTAAACAGCAGCTTAAAGTGGGTATACAGTAGCTTTAAATGGGTATACAGCAGCTTAAAATGGGTATACAGTAGCCCAAAATGTGTATACAGCAGCTTAAAATGGGTATACAGCAGCCTAAAATGTGTATACAGTAGCTTAAAATGGGTATACAACAGCCTAAAATGGGTATAAAGCAGCCTAAAAATGGGTATACAGCAGCCTAAAATGGGTATACAGCAGCCTAAAATGGGTATACAGCAGCTTAAAATGGGTATACAGCAGCTTAAAATGGGTATACAGGAGCCTAAAATGGGTGTACAGCAGCTAAAATGGGTATTAGAGCAGCATACAATGGGTATACAGCAGCCTAAAATGGATATACAGCAGCCTAAAATGTGTATACAGCAGCCTAAAATGGGTATTACATCAGCCTAAAATGGGTATACAGCAGCCTAAAATGGGTATACAGCAGCTTAAAATGGGTATACAGCAGCGTAAAATGGGTATTACAGCAGCCTAAAATGGGTATACAGCAGCCAAAATGGGTATACAGCAGCCTAAAATGGGTATACAGCAGCTTAAAATAGGTATACAGCAGCCAAAAATGGGTATACAGCAGCCTAAAATGGGTATACAGCAGCTTAAAATGGGTATACAGCAGCCTAAAATGGGTATACAGCAGCCTAAAATGGGTATACGGCAGGGAAACTGCCGTCAAATCAAGCTTGTACCAAGATATGACAGGAAACAATTTTATAAAAAAAAAATTAAAAAAGATGCCGTGTTCACATGCTTGCAGTCGATAAGTTTTCTGACTAAATCGCCCGAAATCTATTTACAGATAGAAAGGATTCAAACGGATGATATTGGTTTCCTTAATACAGCGACTTCTGAACACTAGTAAGAACTTAGTCACCCCTGTGTACATGCCGTGTCCCTAGCTGCACAACCATTGCTTACGATTCAACCCATTTTAGTGGTTTGCTGGGGGGGGGGGTTCACTTCTATGTAAACCTGACCCGATTATTACCATTTTTTTTTTTTTTTGATAGACGGACTCCAGACCTGCCTACCCTTCGTAATCGTCCGTAATTTTACGGAAATTAACCCCCCATTACGGAGGTACGATTTTCCGTGCGAAATTACGGAAAAGAAAATTGAAAAACTACGCAAATTTCAGACTCGAAAATTGTCGACTGCTAGACCTTTCCGAGACCGCAGAGTAACTTCCCTTGACTCAAGCCGAAACCACAGATGGTTCGGAACTTGCGATTGGTCAATGTGGTGCTGTGGGCCAACACGACACGCCATCACATCTGTGCGCGCCATTCGAAGCTTTTTGTTCAGCCATTGTAAGACAAAGTTTCAACCGATTTTTTGCCGGCGATTGTGAAAATGGCGGAGAAATCTTCTAAATGTTTGCATGAAACCGATGACGAGGGTTCGAAAACCACTGTGCCACAACGGAAGAAGGCGAAGAAGCAAGTGTTCCGAAGTAAATACACGCGGACTTGGCCTTGTCATGGACTGGATTTTGTATACTCATTTCTGCTCGGTGTGCAATTCAGACTTCTCCATCGGACATGGGGGAGCAAATGACTGCAAGCGCCATATCTCGGGGAAAATGCACAAAGAGACAGCTGCAAGTGCCTCCAGTCAGAAGATCACATCGTTGTTTACGAAATCCAGCGAGAGCAGCCGTCAGACCCACACACGGAAGATCACCAACGCAGAAAGACTGTGGTGTGAGCTGATCTGCGAAAACAACTTGTCCCTGAGCTGTGCTGACAAGATAGTGGCGAAAATGAAAAGGTCCTTTTCATTTTCGCCACTATCTTGTCAGCACAGCTCAGGGACACACACACACACATATTTTTTTTTTTTTTTTTTTGTGTGTGTGGGGGGGGGGGGGGGTGGTTGTACATTAGGTTCTTCATCAGTGGTGTCATCTGTGGTGACTGCTGTGTAAGTTACAAACTGTCAAGTATATCACCTTTGAATTGACCTGAAACTCCTGTCCTGAGTCCGTCATCTGCCATCATCCCAAGGTATTTTAATTCTGCTTTGTTGTTTTTGTTCCTTTTTTACTGTTTATATTTTTTGTTAAAATGTTAAAATGTAGTTGGAGTTTTGTACACATTATTTGTTCAATGTTAAAAATGTAGTTGGAGTTTTGTACACATTATTTGTTCAAAAACGCCGTGTATTACGCGTCCGTGGAATTACTGAAGGAAATGCAAAATTACTGAAAATCTCTGTGGTTATTACTGATGAGCACAACATGAGGTAGGCAGGTCTGGGACTCCGTTCTAACGCTTCAAATTGGTTTTTGGGTACAGAAACAAATGTTTTCTGCAAGGGGATCTTCAGTGAGACAGGGAGCAGTAGTGAACCCGTAAATAAAAAGACAATGTTTGAAACGAATGAAATAAATGTCATCATGGGAGCAAGTTACCCTCCTTGTCTGTTATCTAACTGGTTTAAATGCACCGCTTTGCTCTCGGACAGTGTCGCCCAATGTTGAGCACCATGGTGTGAACGGAGCATAATGCCGATGTCCATATGTGGGCGGTATGAAGGGGGGGGGGGGGGGGGGGGGGGGATCGCGGCGTGTGTGTGTGTGTGTGTGTGTGTGTGTGTGTGTGTGGTGTGTGGTGTGTGTGTGTGTGTGTGTGGGAGAGAGAGGAGACAGAGGACAGAGAGAGAGAGAGGACTGTGTGTGTGTGTGTGTGTGTGTGTGTGTGTGTGTGTGTGTGTGTGCGTGTGCGCACGCGGGTATGTATATATATATATATATATTATATATATATATTATATATATATATATATATATATATATATATATATATATATACACTCTTTACGGTTAGAAACGCGACAAAATCAAGAGGCAAATTGCAACGAAAACTTTAATATGATACCATTTCATTCACAGTAGACATATTTCAAAGCAGTTTTTTGCATAGCATTGATTGAAATTTGATCTTTTCAGATAAAACTAAGCACGTATTGTCACTGTAAAGTTTTCAAGAGTTTTCGCCCTTGGATCCAGGCACCCGCGCAAAGGCCTCAATATCGGATGTGGCCACCTCCAGCAATC
>JAFLJL010001360.1:15000-20000 GCA_018398815.1 Conus ventricosus | reverse complement strand
GAGAGAGAGAGAGAGAGAATGAGAATGAGAATTTCAAACGACAAACACAGCCAGCAAGAAAAAGGCCTGGCCGACTGCTGTTTAAAGGGGGCCTTGGTATGCGAAATTATCAACAGAGTTCAGTGCTTGTATAATGCTGCCAAAAACAAGAAGCCCCACCCCTCTCTCTCTCTCTCTCTCTCTCTCTCTCTCTCTCTCCTCTCTCTGAAATGAAGGTGCATGCTAATCGCTACAAAAGAAAATGCGCTCTACAATGAATTGCTCTGTCCCCTTTGTAAAGAATCAGTCGAAGATGAAGTTCATCTTGTCCTGCAGTGCCCTTCTTATAGTAATCTCCGTTTGCAGCTAATACCTACACAATTTTATAACCAGCCATGTATGTTTCGTTTTTCCTTGCTGATGTCATCAGAAAAAGAGAGTGTGATTCTCAGTTCAGTTCTTTATGTAGAGAAAGTTTTCCAATTGTTTTCTTGGCTGACTGCATTTTGTAATTGTAAGGACTCGTGATACTGCTGCCTTTATAATAATTTTCTTGCAATATTGTTATCGCCCCTTTCATATGGGGCTATGGCCTTAAATGATTAAATTATCTGAATCTGAATCTGAATCTCTCTCTCTCTCTCTCTCTCTCTCTCTCTCTCTCTCTCTTATTTATTTATTTGTTTATTCATTTATTTACTTATTCCGTACTTTTTTCCAGTTTGCGTCTGAACGGAATTCACGCCAGTTCCAGGGGCCGTACATACATATCATGGGTGACGGGGAAGTGACCTCCGTACCTCGTTGTAAGCTCGAAGGGCCATTACTTGGGGATCCATATTTCGAGAGTAACCTTTAACCTCGTGTTTAGCAGTGGGTGAGGGGTGGGTAACGTACAACGAGGACAGGGCATGAGTTCGCCCTGGGTTAGATCAAAACAAAGCCATTGGACACGTTCAATGGTCACGAACTTCACGCAAAGTTAAGATTTCGTCGTCACAACATCTTCCAGCTGACAGATACTCTCCGAGAAAACAATGAATTTGATTTGCACAGACTGAGACACGGAACTCGGCCCCCTGCTCTACAAGTGTGTCTGTAGCTCCCAAGTTCGTCTGCTACAATAGTTGGCTTAGCACTTGGGGGGGGGGGGGGTGTAGGCTAAATCAGTCTTCGTGCCTCTGTGTGTCACTGTTACTTTGTGTCAGTGTGGGTATGTGTGTGTGCGTGTGAGCGTGACTTCATCATGTTTATGGCCTTTTAATAGTTTTATGAAACTTGTTTTAGTTCAGCTACTTTTTCAGTCTTTGTGTGTGTCTGTGTCAGCGTGTTTGCGGGCATGCGCAGAAAGTTGGGGGTTATTCTAGACATGCGCAGAAGGAGGGAATCCCTCTTTTTTATCTGACCTTCACCTTTTCTTTCTGGACACTTCGTAGGTAGAAACCGAGACAAAACCCAGAGGATATAGGTACGAAAGTAGATTGCGCTGAACCCACACGGTGTGTACCCAGGAGGTCATCTCGTTTGTAGAAGTAAGTTTACCGACATGTAACTAGGGCCCCAGATTCTCGGAAGCAAACCGAGCTGGCGCTACGTCACATGGCTGGTCAGCATGGCTTGCAAAGGGCCGCAACTTCCTTCCCTGCAGCGCGTGTCGACAGGATGAATACAGTGACGCGCTGGCTTGTGTCTCTGATCTTACGCTTGTGACCGGACGACTGCCTTCCTTGGGAACAAGTTAACATTGAACAAAGGGAGGAAAGCAGACGTTCAGATAAGCGATATGCGTGCAGAACTTTTTTCCTTCTTTCCTTGGAACAAGTTAACATTGAACAAAGGGAGGAAAGCAGACGTTCAGATAAGCGATATGCGTGCAGAACTTTTTTCCTTCTTTCCTTGGGAACAAGTGAACATTGAACAAAGGGAGGAAAGCAGACGTTCAGATAAGCGATATGCGTGCAGAACTTTTTTCCTTCTTCCTTGGGAACAAGTTAACATTGAACAAAGGGAGGAAAGCAGACGTTCAGATAAGCGATATGCGTGCAGAACTTTTTTCCTTCTTTCCTTGGGAACAAGTTAACATTGAACAAAGGAGGAAAGCACACGTTCAGACAAGCGATATGCGTGCAGAACTTTTTTCCTTCTTTCTTTCTTTCGGTTTTTTTTTTTTTCTTTTCTTTCTTTTTTTTTTTTCCCCGATCGCTAGAGAATTGTTGTTATCTGCAAGGAAGGCGTAACAGACCCCACAAGCTTATACGCATATACTGTGTTTAAATCCGTGTACTGCGCTGTGGGGTCGGTGATAATGAAACGGCACAGATGTGGCCAGTATGAAACCGATCAAACCGGGCCTAACTGCTGTTCCATGTCATCCGACCTGGGGTTCAATACCAAATAAACCAACTAGGCCTGACTGCTGTTCCATATCATCCGACCTGGGGGTTCAATACCAAATAAACCAACTAGGCCTAATTGCTGTTCCATGTCATCCGACCTGGGGGTTCAATACCAAATAAACCAACTAGGCCTAACTGCTGTTCCATGTCATCCGACCTGGGGGTTCAATACCAAATAAACCAACTAGGCCTAATTGCTGTTCCATATCATCCGACCTGGGGTTCAATACCAAATAAACCAACTAGGCCTAATTGCTGTTCCATATCATCCGACCTGGGGGTTCAATACCAAATAAACCAACTAGGCCTAACTGCTGTTCCATGTCATCCGACCTGGGGGTTCAATACCAAATAAACCAACTAGGCCGAATTGCTGTTCCATATCATCCGACCTGGGGTTCAATACCAAATAAACCAACTAGGCCTAATTGCTGTTCCATGTCATCCGACCTGGGGGTTCAATACCAAATAAACCAACTAGGCCTAATTGCTGTTCCATATCATCCGACCTGGGGGTTCAATACCAAATAAACCAACTAGGCCTAACTGCTGTTCCATGTCATCCGACCTGGGGTTCAATACCAAATAAACCAACTAGGCCTAACTGCTGTTCCATGTCATCCGACCTGGGGGTTCAATACCAAA
This sequence comes from Conus ventricosus, assembly GCA_018398815.1. Classification (NCBI taxonomy): domain Eukaryota; kingdom Metazoa; phylum Mollusca; class Gastropoda; order Neogastropoda; family Conidae; genus Conus; species Conus ventricosus. The sequence goes on along the minus strand of JAFLJL010001360.1, from coordinate 16,980 downwards.
TAAACCAACTAGGCCTAATTGCTGTTCCATATCATCCGACCTGGGGTTCAATACCAAATAAACCAACTAGGCCTAACTGCTGTTCCATGTCATCCGACCTGGGGGTTCTATACCAAATAAACCAACTAGGCCTAACTGCTGTTCCATGTCATCCGACCTGGGGTTCAATACCAAATAAACCAACTAGGCCTAACTGCTGTTCCATGTCATCCGACCTGGGGGTTCAATACCAAATAAACCAACTAGGCCTAATTGCTGTTCCATGTCATCCGACCTGGGGTTCAATACCAAATAAACCAACTAGGCCTAACTGCTGTTCCATGTCATCCGACCTGGGGGTTCTATACCAAATAAACCAACTAGGCCTAATTGCTGTTCCATGTCATCCGACCTGGGGGTTCAATACCAAATAAACCAACTAGGCCTAATTGCTGTTCCATATCATCCGACCTGGGGGTTCAATACCAAATAAACCAACTAGGCCTAATTGCTGTTCCATATCATCCGACCTGGGGTTCAATACCAAATAAACCAACTAGGCCTAATTGCTGTTCCATATCATCCGACCTGGGGGTTCAATACCAAATAAACCAACTAGGCCTAATTGCTGTTCCATGTCATCTGACCTGGGGTTCAATACCAAATAAACCAACTAGGCCTAATTGCTGTTCCATATCATCCGACCTGGGGATCAATACCAAATAAACCAACTAGGCCTAATTGCTGTTCCATGTCATCCGACCTGGGGTTCAATACCAAATAAACCAACTAGGCCTAATTGCTGTTCCATGTCATCCGACCTGGGGTTCAATACCAAATAAACCAACTAGGCCTAATTGCTGTTCCATGTCATCCGACCTGGGGGTTCAATACCAAATAAACCAACTAGGCCTAATTGCTGTTCCATGTCATCCGACCTGGGGTTCAATACCAAATAAACCAACTAGGCCTAACTGCTAGTCCGTATTATCCGACCTGGGATTATCTACGAAATAAACCAACTAGGCCTAACTGCTAGTCCGTATTATCCGACCTGGGATTATCAACGAAATAAACCAACTAGGCCTAACTGCTAGTCCGTATTATCCGACCTGGATTATCTACGAAATAAACCAACTAGGCCTAACTGCTAGTCCGTATATCCGAGCTGGGATTATCAACGAAATAAACCAACTAGGCCTAACTGCTAGTCCGTATTATCCGACCTGGGATTATCTACGAAATAAACCAACTAGGCCGAACGCCTGTTCCGTATTATCCGACCTGGGATTATACACGAAATAAAAAAAACAGCCGGGCCTTACTGCTCTTCTGTATTATCTGCCCGGGATTATATACGAAATAAAAAACCAACTAGGCCTAATCGCTGTTCTGTATCATCTCACCTGGGTTATGTACGAAATAAACTGGGATTACATACGAAATACACCAACGAGGCCTAACGGCTGTTGCGTATTACCCGACCTGTGGTTACATACGACATAAATCAACTCCCCTCTTTCACGTGCGGGCCGTCATCCTATCCAACAATGGTTTGAGTTTTCTTTCTCATGGCGTACTGTGACTGTCCCCCAATCATCTTTCAAAGTTCTGTCCCCAGGAGTGGCGCTCCCGGGGGACAGTTTTGTTCCCAATTCCATCAAACTCCTGAATCAAAACTGAACTTTCAATAAGATCCGGTGTCGTATAATATCTGGGAACCGTGATATCTGGGAACGCGTTCCCAGATTTCCTGAACTTCCAATCGTGAAATGTGGGAACGCGTGCGAAAAAAAAAAAAAGTGACAAGAAGGCCAAAGATCTCAATTGCACCTAAATAAATTGTTTCCTACCTTATCTCGAAAATCCATTCTTTTTCGTCTTCTTTCTGCCTTCCGAGCTCTGAAAGACCACGTTCCCAGATATCACGGGCCTTCCCAGATATCACAGTACATTTTGGGAACGCGTTCCCAAATAAATCTGTGATATCTGGAAAGCCTT
>JAFLJL010001360.1:0-5000 GCA_018398815.1 Conus ventricosus | reverse complement strand
CTCATTCTTTTGTCACTGGTCATATCTATGGTTTTGTTGACATTGTTTGGTCCTTTTCCTTCTTTGGTTTTCATTTTTTGCTTCCTTTTTCCCCCTCCTCATTCTTTTGTCACTGGTCATATCTATGGTTTTGTTGACATTGTTTTGGTCCTTTTCCTTCTTTGGTTTTCATTTTTGCTTCCTTCCCCCCCCCCCCCCCCCCCCTCCTTATTCTTTTGTTTATTTGTTTGTTTTAGTCTTTTTTGCTTCACCGCCCTCTCTGTCTTTTTCAGTCTAGCGAAAGGGGCAAGTACTGAACGGAAGTACTTAAAATCCACGAGTTTACCGAGACAGACAGACAGACAAACAGACACAGAATGACAGACACACAGACAGAGACAGAGAGACAGACAGACAGACAGACAGACAGAGAGAGAGAGGCAGACAGAGACGGCGAGACAGAGACAAACAGAGAAAAAGACAGACAGACCGACAGATCGAGAGACACAGACAGACAGACAGACAGAGAAAGAGTGAGACAGAGACAGAGAGAAGAGGGGACAAAGAGAGAAAGAAGGAGAGATAAGGAGCAGAGACAGACAGACAGAAGACAAGACAGACAGATAGACAGAGAGAAAGAGAGGGGGGGGGCGACAGAGTCAGAGTTAGAGACAGACAGACGGAGGGAGGGAGGGAGGGAGGCGGGGGGGGGGGGGTGGGGGTGGGGGGAGAGGTGTTGAATTATTGACCTGTTCTTCTATTGTTCATTTTGTGGCAAGCGTTTCTTCATTTTCAGCGAGGGATTTTTTTTTCTAACACCCCCCCCCCCCCCAACACACACAAAACACACACACACACACACACACACACACACACACACACACACTTCGCACTAGAGAAGTTCATTTTGTTTTTAAAAAAAAAATCCATTTTACCTTGTTTTGTTCTTTTGTCTCTGTGTGCGTGGGCATGGTGATAACGGAGGGTGTGTGTGTGTGTGTGCGGGGAGGGGAGGGGGTGGGGAGGGTGAAAGGGGCGGGGGGGGGGGGGTTTAGTTGGAGCTAAGCGGTCATACAGTGCCAGAACCAAACGTTGTGTTGCCTGAGGTTATGAATCTACCACAGAGGTTGGCGATGTTGGTTTTGCTGCTGCTGCTGCTGCTGCTGCTGCTGCTGGCTGGCTGGCTGGCTGGCTGCTGCTCTCTCTCTCCTCTCTCTCTCTCTCTCTCTCTCCTCTCTCTCTCTCTCTCTCTCTCTCTCTCTCTCTCTCCCAGAGACCAGTTTTACAAATCGTTCATACATCTCTCGAATTTCCCTCAAAACAAAACAGGTTAATCGATTTTGTGGTTTCAAGGTTTTATATCGGCCTAGTCCTTTTCGCTTCTCTCTCTCTCTCTCTCTCCCCTCTCTCCCCTCTCTCTGTCTCTGTCTCTCTCTGTCTCTGTCTCTCTCTCTCTCTCTGTCTCTGTCTCTCTCTGTCTCTGTCTCTCTCTCTCTCTCTCTCCCCTCTCTCTCTCTTGTCTCTGTCTCTCTCTCTCTCCAAAGAGCTTCTTTTCTAAACGTATCCTTCCATTGAAAAGATATGACACCTTTTGTTGCGTGTTTTGAGTGTTAGAACATCGCCACTCCTCTTTCTCCTGTGAATTATTTCTCTTGTAGTTTCACTCTTTCAGTTCCAGTTTCATTATTTGTACTCGTCAAAAGTATACTGCCGAAGGCCTTCCAATTAAATTCTAGAGTTTCTCTTTCTGACTCTGTCTGTCTGTCTTCCTGCCTGTCTGTCTGTCTGTCTGTCTGTCTGTCTGTCTGTCTGTCTGTCTCTCTCTCTCTCTCTCTCCTCTCTCTCTCTCTCTCTCTTCCCCTCTCTCTTTTCTCTCCTCTCTTTCTCTCTATCTCCCTCTCTTCCTCTCTTCCACTTTCTTTTCCTCTCTCCCACTATCTCTACCTCTGTCCCGTCTGTCTGTCTGTCTGTCTCCTATCCCATCCTCTCTCTCCCTCCCTCCCTACCCCCCCCCTCTCTCTCTCTCTCTCCCCCCTCCCCCTCTGTCTCTCTCTTTCTCTCTTTCTTTCTGTTCCCCTCACTATTCCCCTCTCTATCGCTATTGTTCTCTCTCTCTTTCTCTCTTTCTTTCTATCCCCCCTCACTATTCCCCTCTCTATCGCTATTGTTCTCTCTCTCTCTCTCTCTCTCTCTCCTCTCCTCTCTCCTCTCCTCTCTCTCTCCTCTTTTCTTTTCCCCTCACTGTTCCCCTCTCTATCGCTATTGTTCTCTCTCTCTCTCTCTCTCTCTCTCTCTCTCTCTCTCTCCTCTCCTCTCTCTCCCCTCTTTTTCTCTTTCGGCACGCCCGTTAAGAGTGCTGCCACCTGTATGTCTCATTGGCCAGAGCCAACTAGGACAGACTGAGAGGGAGTCAAAGGAAGCGATTGACGGAAAACAAGAACATGAAAACCACACCCTAAAAACAAAAAAACAAACATAAAAGAAAAAAAAACAGGGGGGGGGGGGGGGGGGGGGAGAGAGAGAAAAGGAAAAGGAAAAAAAAAGAAGAAGAAGAAAAGACAATCATGTTAAACAAGTATCCAAGACGGATTCATAGCCACCATATTGGCCCCTGCAGGGGTTTGTGGTGCTTATGCCCTTTCATGCCACGGAGATGGCAGAGTCCGTCACCTCAAAAGATAGGAAAAGACGAAAGTAAAGGAACTTACTTCTGAAATGAGCCTTCTCGGGTGTAAAAAGGGAGGCGGTTGGGGGGGGGGGGGGGGGATGGGGGGAGGAGGGGGGGCAAATTTGAAAAAAAGAAAAAGAAAGAAAAAAAAAAGAAATCGCTTACAGAAAAGGAAGAAATGCCAAACTCAAAACTGAACAATAAACAAACGAATGAATAATTTAACCCCAAAAACTCAACACACACACACAAAAAAGAGGGGGAAAGACTAAAAGGGGTGAACCTGAGAAACAAAATCGATTCGAGAATTGTCGTACGAAAACGAAAAAAAACAAAAACAAAGAAAAAAAAAAAAGAAAAAAAAAGTCTCTGCCACAGGCAGCTGAAAGGGAAGCAACTTTTGCCCGACACAGAGAGGGGCAGAGCACCTAAATGCCGACAATGGAAGGATTGTCTTTGTCAGTGCTGTCCCTTGAGGGAGAACGTGACTCCCCCCTGTCCCTGTGATCACGTGATCAGTCCATTAGTTTGAATGAGTTTGTGTCTTTGCTTTGCTGGTCGTGTTTGCTCTTCGTCTTTGCTTGGTTCTGTTTGTCTTGCTTTACTTGATTTGATTTCAATCTATATTTGTTTTGGGTTGATGCAACCAACCTCTCTCTTTCTCTCTCTCTCCCTCTCTCTCTCCCCCTCTCACTCTCTCTCTCTCTCCTCTCTCTCTCTCTCACACACACACACACACACACACACACACACACACACACCTCTCTCTCTCTCTCATCTCTCTCTCTCTGTCCCTCTGTGTGTGTGTGTGTGTGTGTGTGTGTGTGTGTGTGTGTGTGTTTTGTGTGTGTGTGTGTGTACGTTTGTGTGTGTGTGTGTGTGTGTGTACGTTTGTGTGTGTGTGTGTGTGTGTGTGTGTGTGTGTGTGTGTGTGTGGTGTGTGTGTGCGCGCGCTTGCCTGTACCGCGCGCGCACGCAATCGCACCACACACACACACACGCACACACCCTGGTCTGGTTATCAATCATTTATACACCCCACAGACTTCACCGTACTCGCCCGCCCCCCCCCCCCCCCTCTGCCCCCCCCCCCCCCCGCCCCCACCCTCTGCCCCCGCCCCCTCCCTGCCCCCCAGGCGAATCAAGGTATTAGATTCCATGCTTTCAAGGTTTCATCCGGCTTGTTTACTTTTTGATCCTCCTCCCTTTCCTTTTGTTTTCTTTTTCTTTTTTTTTTTTTTTTCTTTCTTTTTCTTTTCATTATTTTGCCGGGATGTTCTCCTGTCCATCGATCAGGCAATACAGCTTTATTTGTGCATGACAAGTACAGGCGTCCTACACACAGGGCGCGACCCGGAGGCTGGCTGGTTCCATTCTTCACTGGGACTTCCTCAGGGCTGCCTTCCACCCGGGGACTGGCTGGTTCCATTCTTCACTGGGGCTTCCTCAGGGCTGCCTTCCACCCGGAGACTGGCTGGTTCCATTCTTCACTGGGACTTCCTCAGGGCTGCCTTCCACCCGGAGGCTGGCTGGTTCCATTCTTCACTGGGACTTCCCCAGGGCTGCCTTCCACCCGGAGGCTGGCTGGTTCCATTCTTCACTGGGACTTCCTCAGGGCTGTCTTCCACCCGGAGGCTGGCTGGTTCCATTCTTCACTGGGACTTCCTCAGGGCTGCCTTCCACCCGGAGGCTGGCTGGTTCCATTCTTCACTGGGACTTCCTCAGGGCTGCCTTCCACCCGGAGGCTGGCTGGTTCCATTCTTCACTGGGAGTTCCTCAGGGCTGCCCTTCCACCCGGAAACTGGCTGGTTCCATTCTTCACTAGGAGTTCCTCAGGGCTGCCTTCCACCCGGAGACTGGTTGGTTCCATTCTTCACTGGGACTTCCTCAGGGCTGCCTTCCTTCTCCCAGGCTATCCACACACCCCTGGAATGCATCATGATAGATGTTGTTGATGTTGTTGTTGTTGTCGTCGTACCCTGGCTAAAAGACTCCAGGGACCCTCCAAACAGCCGAAGTACTTGAACACTATGGTACAAATGCATCAGCTGGGGATGAGAACATGACGTGTGTGACCGTTTGTGAGTACCCCCGCCGCCACATGGGCAGCCACACTCCGACTTCGGGGGATTTGGGAGACTGAAAATGTTATGCTAGGAGCTTGTCACGACTGACGACAATCCCCGCATGCAGAGCATAACACCATTTTGATGTAGCCTTGGTGTTCTAGCCTATGTCAATTGGCCTGACACAGCCTTAAGCCAAGGCGCATCATGATAGATACATTTGAAGATCTTGTCAACACTGAGGGGGCAGATAGCTGATGTTTTGTCCTGTCTTTCAACAAGCTTTT
>JAFLJL010001359.1:42500-62235 GCA_018398815.1 Conus ventricosus | reverse complement strand
TTGCTTATGCATGCATGTTGGTGTGCTAATTCGCGCATCGGTACAGCTCTCTCTGTCTGTCTCCCTCCATGGCCCCCTTCGATGGGCCTCTCTCTCTCTCTCTCCTCTCTCTCTCTCTTCTCTCTCTCCTTTAACGCTCGTTTGGATTAGTACACAGAGTGGTGAAACTTAAAAATGAAAGGAATCAAGATGAGAAAGCCGATAGTGTGTGTGTGTGTTGTGTGTGTGTGTGTGGTGTGTGTGTTCTGTGATGCTTATATCAACACCGTGGACAACACGTTTATCGGGCAGAGCCATTCACGGTCAAACGATAGCAGGAGCGGAGCCAGCACGGCTGAAGTGGCTCCTTTTGCCTGAAAAACATGGCCGGCGCCTGGACTCACTGGGGGTGCCTTACAGCGAGAGGATTTGCCACCATGACAGGAGGGAGGGCTTTCTAACCCTCCCGCTTCCTGGCCGGTAGAGAGAAGAGAGGGGGAAGGGTGAAGGTGGTGTGGTGGTGGTTTGGTGGGGGGATGGGAGAAGGAGGTGCTGGACCAAGGGAGGGGTGTGGGTGGATAAGATGAGGAAGAGGTGGAGGGAGGGGGAAGTGGGGGAGGAGAGTCGCTGGTGGGGGAGGGGGGGGGGGAGCAGGGGCAAGTAATCTATCGATTGTTAGGTGGTTCTCCTCCATCCACCTCAACTCACTGACTACGCTTGGGTCTCTGCCCCCCCCCCCCCCCACCCCCTCTCTCTCTCTCTCTCTCCTTGCTGGCCCTTGGCTCTGCCAGCTTTGACTTGGCGTTCTGCCCAAACTTTTCGGGCCGTCCCCGGATCCGTTTCCATGGCTACCTTTGCCCCTACCCCGGGTTTTCTAGAAAAGGGTCTGGCTGGCGGGCCTGGCTCTCAGGAGGCTGCTGTGCAGCCAGCACCGTGCCAGAAGTGCCAGCTCGGTAACCGGCTTAGCTTCGCTGGCTTGCATTTTTTGACCGGTATGTAACTGACTGACTGCCCGGGAGTTGAGACATGTTGGGAGTCCCTGATGCCACTCTGTCGGCCTTGACCCCCCCCCCCCCCTCCTCACCCTCCCCATGACCCCCCACCCACCCCCAGCCCCCCCACCTTTTTTTCGCATACCCCACCATTCTATACCCTCTCTGTCTGTCTCTGTCCCCTGTCTCTCTGTCTGTGTGTGTGTGTCTGTCTGTCCCGTCTCTGTCTCTCTATCTCTGTCGGGCTGTCTTTCTGACTGCTTGCCTGTCCATTTGTCTTTTTTCTCTCTCTCTCTCTCTCTCTCATCTCTCTCTCCTTCTCTCTCTCTCTCTCTCTCTCCTCTGCCTCTCTCTCTCTCTCTCTCTCTCTCTCTCTGTCTGTCTGCCCCCCCCCTCTCTCTCTCTCTTCTCTCTCTCTCTCCTCTCTCTCTCTCACTCTATCTCTCTCCTTTGTAAGACTTTGCAAGACGTATTTGCTGCTAAGGAACCCTTTAAGCAAAAACAAAAGAAGAAGAACAACAACCGTTGGCTCATTCCTGAAGCATGCCTGTTGCGATTAACTGCGCATTCTTTGCGAGCAGAACTGGCGCTAACAACACACTCACTCGACAAACACTGGTCTGAGACACCTGACGAGTCAACTTAACGAATTTGATTATTTTACAATGTCTTTTTTTTTAAAATAAAATCTATTAAAAAATATAAATACACAGTATCCGAGACTGCACTAAATTTACTAATTTTTTCTTAAAAACTGATATACATATTAAAGTCCAGTTTTGTGTATCCGTGTCGGCTTATTCAGAAACAAGCTTCTGCGAAAATGACCGAGATCCTCTCTCTAAATTAATAGCCACTGCCGTCCTTCACACGGAGTCACGTAGACAGCCAGTTTCCATGAAAACATACGCAAATGTCAGCATTTAAATACATTCCTCATACCTTGATAAAATTTTGTTTTCTGGCGTTGTTGAACCCAGTTCTGTAACATATTTCCCGGACTAGCGTTTTGCCGTTATCAACAAATGACAGTGTATCAGCGCTCATGTGTGTGTGTTGTGTGGTGTGGTGTGTGTGTGTTTTGTGTGTGTGTGTGTGTGTGTGTGGGGTGTGTATGTGTGTGGGTGTGGTGTGTGTGTGGGGTGTGTGTGTGTGTGTGCGTGTGTGCGCGCGCGCGCGCGCGTGCGCGTGCGTGCGTGCGTCTATGTACTATTCGTGTGTATATGTGTTGTGTGTGTGTGTGTGTGTGTGTGTGTGTGTGTGCGTGCGTGCGTGCGTGTGTGCGTGCGCGCGCGTGCGCGTGCGCGTGCGTGCGTGCGCGTGCGTGCGTGCGTCTGTGTACTAACAGAGCCAACAAACTGAAACAGCAGAGGCATTTTCCTTAATCGCAATGCACGCTTTGTATGCACAGAGAGAGAGAGGGGGAAAGAGGGCCGTGGACGTATCGGGACCTGGGCCCATGAATAGATAGTCTGTCTGTCTGTCTGCCTGTCCCGTCCGTCTCTGTGTCTGTCTGTCAGTCTGTCTCTCTGTCTCTTTCTATCAGTCTGTCTGTCTGTGTTTATGTCAGACAGTCTATCTGTCTGTCTCTCTGTCTCTGTCTCTCTGTATCGCTGTCTCTCTTTCTCTCCTTTTCCTCCCCCCCCCCCCTCTCTCTCTCTCTCTGGTCTTTCTCTCCCTCTTTCTCTCTCCCTCCCTCTATCTCTCACCATCCCTCTCTCTCTCTCTCTTCTCTCTCTCTCTCTCTCTCGCTCTTTCTCTCTCTCTCTCTTCCTCTCTGCCCCACTCTCTCTATCTCATCCTCTATCTCCCTCCCTCTCTCTCCTCTCTCTCTGCCTCTCTCTATCTCACCCTGTATCTCCCTCCCTCGCTCCCTCCATCTCTCTCTTTTCTCTCTCTCATCTCTCTCCTCTCTCTCTCCTCTCTCTCTCTCTCTCTCTCTCTCTCTCCCCCTCGTCTTTTCTTCTTCTTTCTTCTTCTTCTTCTTCTTCTTCTTCTTTCTTCTCCTCCTCCTCCTCTTCCTCCTCCTCCTACTCCTTCTTCTCCTCCTCCTCCTCCTCCTCCTCCTCCTCCTCCTCCTCCTCCTCCTCCTTCTTCTTCTTCTTGTGCTTCCAGACGTTGCCTTGGAATGATTTTCGGTTTTATCTGACACTTAACTAATCTGTCCGTACGTCTGCCAGCCCGACTGGCTGGCTATCTCCAGCACCCCAGCCCCAGCCAGCCCAACCCCTTCTCTCTCTCTTTTCTCTCTCTCTCCCTCTCCTCTTCATCCTCTCTCTCCTCTCTCTCTCTCTCTCTCTCACTCTCTCACCAGCTTCCGCTCCTGTCCATGTTCTGAACTACAGCCCGAGAGGCTTTCTCAAAATTTGAATCTGATTTCTACGGTTCTTCAGAATTAATCGACAGCTAATTTCCGTTGTAGGGCATGAGATCGCCTGGTTTTTTTTTTTGTTTTGTTTTTTTTGTGTTTTTTTTTGTTTGTTTGTTTGTTTTGTTTTTTTTTTTTTCCGCCAAAAGACAAATGGCGGAATCACGGCGATTTCACTAGTTTGTGCGTGATACACAATGGCGGGCCTAATTAGGTACTTGTGGTCTTTTCGTAGTAGCTGAAGATTCGGGTCGCTCCGCCTGCACTCGAGCAACTGACCGGAAAATGAATAATAACTCCAGCGCTCGAGAGCACTACATGTATGTAAGTAATGTAGGTCAGAAAGACTCGTGCACTTAAGTAATATTGCTAGGGGAAAAAAAGTAAGTCAACATAGAGACTCGTTTATCAGTGAATCCCTCACAGCAACTATCTGGTTGCCGTCAATTTGGTCCTCTTCAACTTTTTTGCTTGGTTGAGTTGTTTTTGGTTTTTGGGTTTGGTTTTTTTGTTTGTTTGTTTGTTTGTTTGTTTTGGTTTTTGAGTGGGGTGGGTGGGGTGGGGGTGAGGAGAAAGGGTGGTGATGATGGTGCTTTCTTAATTGGCCTGGTCTTGCTCCCAGCTTTTGTAATGCCTTGACAAAAAGGTCAATTTTACGTGTGAATTTTCACAGACTCGACCCGAAACAAACTGTAGATTAATTAATTAATTAATCAATTAAGAAAAAGAAACTACGATGGAAGGGGAGAGGGGGGGGGGGATAATGTTGAAAAGAAGAAATTAAAAAAAAAAAAGGATGATTGGGTGGGAAGAAAGAAAGGAAAGAGTGACGAACGAAAAGGAAGACAGAAACGCAGAAAGTATGAAGAGAAGAAGGAAAGAAAGAGGGAATGTCATGAGAAGAAGGAAATAATGATGACAGGAAGAAAGGAAAGAATGATGAAGGAAGAGAGAAAGGAATAAGAAGGAAGAATGGAGAGGGCACGAAGTATGGAAAGGAATGGTGGGGGGAGAAAGAAGAAAGGACTGATGCACCAAAGAAAGAAAAGTTTGATGACAGACAAGGGAAAAAAAATTGTGAAAGAAAATAATGAAAGAAAACGTGAATGGAAGAAAGGAAGAAAGAAGGAAAGGAATGATAAAATGAAGAAAGACAGAAAGGTGCACGAAGAAAAATGAAAGAATGGTGACAGGGATAGAGAAAGGAATGACGAAAGAAAGAAAAAAAGAACTAAAGTAATCGGGGAAAGGCAGAAAGAAAAAAGGAAGGGTTTTAAAAAAAAAAAAAGGAGAAAAAAGAAAAGGAAAAAAAAAAAAACAGAAAAAAAGAAAGAAAAAGGGAAAAAGGAACATCAAAGATCAAAAAAAAAGGGAAAAAAGATGAGGAAAACAGAAAAAAAAAAGGAATGAAAAATTTAAAGGGAAAAAAAATTAATGGGAAAAAACGGGGAAAAGTCAGGGAGGGTTCATAAAAAAAGGGAAAGGGGGGGCGCAAAAAATTTGCAAATTTTTAAGGAAAATAACGAAGGAACAAAACGAAAAAAGTAATTAGGAAAAAAAACCAAAAAAACCCCAACGAAGAGAGAAAAAAAAAAAAGAGGTGCCCCCCTTCCTTTTGATAATCTTCTTGTTTTTTTTTTGTGCCAAGTTTCTTTTTTTTTTTCTTTGGTTTTATTTTGGGTCACCTCGGCATTGGAAGCAAAGGGAAGACAAGTAACAGCAGGGCCCCGGGCCCAAAAAGGGCCCCGGCCCCTGCGCCATTCTTCTGATGGTGAAACCGAACTGGCTGTTCTCTTTAAAATTTATCTCTCTCTTTCTCTCTCTCTCTTCTCTTTTCTTCCCTTTCTTCTCTCTCTCTCTCCTCTTCTTTTAGCCTTTTCCTTTGGGAGGGTTTTGCCGGGGAAACTGGCTGTTCCTCATTTAACTCTCTCTCTCTTTTCCTTCTTTTCCCCTCTCTCTCAATCTCCTCTCTTCTGCAGCCTTTTCTTTGAGGGTGCCAGAACTGGCTTTTCCCTCATTTAATTCTCTCTCTCTCTCTCCCCTCTCTCTCTCTCTTTTCCCCTCTTCTCTCCTCTCTCTCTCCTCTCTCTCTGGCCCCCTTTTTGATGGTGCCCAGCACTGGTTTGGTTCCTCTTTTAAACTCTTCTTCTCTCTTCTTCTTCTCTTTTCCCCCCTCTCTCTCGGGGTTCTCCCCCCTTCCTCTTCTTTCTTTTCTCTCTCTCTCTTTTTCTCTCTCTCTTCTCTCTCTCTTCTTTTCTCTTTTGAAGCCATTCTTCTGATGGTGCAGTACTGGTGTTCCTTTTTAAAACCCCTCTTCTCTTCTCTCCTCTCTCCCCTTCTCTCTCCTCTACTCTCCAGTTTCTCTTTCCTCTCTCTCTCTTTCTCTCTCTCTCTCTCTCTCTCTCTCTCTGCAGCCATTTTCCCTGATGGTCCCAAATTTTACTGGTGTTCCTCTTTTAAACTCTCCCCTCTTCTCTCTCTCTCTCCTCCTCTCTCTCTCTCTCTCCTCTTTTTCTCAGTTCTTCTTCTCTCTTTTCTTTTTTTCTCTCTCTCTCTCTCTCTCTTCTTTTCTTTCTCTTTTTGCAGCCTTTTTCCCAGAGGGTTTGCACAGCATGGGTTCCCCTTTTTCCCCACTCCTCTCCCCTCTCCCTCTCTCTCCCCTTTCTTCTCTCTCTCTCTTCCTCTCTTCTGCAGCCATTTTTTTCAGATGGGGACAGCAGGGCTGTTCCTTTTTAACTCCTCTCTCTCTCTCTTTCTCTCACTCTCTCCTCACCCTTCTCTTCTCTCTTTTCTTCTCTTCTTTTCTCCTTCTCTCTCTCTCTTTTCTTTTGCACCTTCTTCTGAGGGTTTGCCAGTACTGGGGGGGGTTTTCCTCATTTAACTCTCTCTCTTCTTTTTTATCTTCTCTCTTTTCCCCACTCCCCTCTCTCTCTACTCTTTTCCTCTCACTCTCTTCTCTTTCTCTCTTTTCTCTCTCTCTCCTCTTTTCCCCCTCTCCCAGCCATTTTCTGATGGTGCACAGTACTGGCTGTTCTCTTTTAAACTCTCCCCTCTCTCTCTCTCTCTCCCCGGTTCTCTCTCTCTCTTTCTCACTTTTCTCTCTTTTCTCTCTCTTCTCTCTCTCTCTTCTTTTCCTCCTCTCTCTCTGCAGCCTTTTTTTTTTGATGGTGCACAGACGGGCTTTCTCATTTAACCTTCTTCTCTCTTCTCTCTCTTTTCTCTCTTTTCTCCCCTTCTCTCTCTCAGTCTCTCTTCTCTCTTCTCTCTCCCCTCTTCTCTCCTCTTTCCCCAATTCTTCTGGGGTTTTGCACAGTACTGGTTTTTCCCTCTTTTAAACTCTCTCTTCTCTCTCTCTTCTCTCTCTCTCTCTCTTTTCTCAGTCTCTCTCTCTCTCTTCTCTCCCCTCTCTCTCTCTCTCTTTTCTCTCTCTTTTCTCTCTTTTCTGCCCCCCTTTCTTTTGATGGTGCACGTATGGCTGTTCCTCATTTAACTCTTTTCTCTCTCTCTCTCTTCTCAGTCCTTCTCTCTTCACTCTCTCTCTCTCACTCTCTCTCCCCCTCTCTCACTTTCTCTTTCCTTCTCTTCTCAGTCTCTCTCCCCTCTTCACTTTTCTCCCCTCTCTCTCTCTCCTTCTCTCTTTTCCTCTCTGCACCCATTTTTTTGAGGTGCACGTACGGGTTTTCCCTCATTTAACTCTCTTTTCTTCTCTCTCTCTCTCTCTCTCTCTCTCTCTCTCCCTCTCCTCTTTCAGTCTCTTTCTCTCTCTCTCTCCTTCTCTCTCTTCTCTTTTCCTCTTCTCTCTCCCCTCTCTCTGACCCCATTTTTCCGTTGGTCCCACAGCACTGGCTGTTCGTATTTCACTCTCTCTCTTTTCCTCTCTCTCTTCTCTCTCCTCTTCTCCTCTCTTTTCTCCTCTCTCTGAGCCTTTTTTGGGAGGGCCAAAAAAAATTGGTTTCCTCTTTTAAACTCTTTTCCCCTCTTCTCTCTCTCTTTTCTCCTCTTCTCTCTCTCTCTCTCTCTCTCTTCTCTCTCTTTTGCAGCCATTTTTGATGGTGACAGTACGGGGCTTTTCCCTCATTTAACTTCTCCCCTTTTCCTCTTTCTCTCTTCTCTCTCTCCCCATCTCTCTCCCCTACTCTCCCCTTTTCCCCTCTCTCTCTCCTCCCTCTCTCTCTCTCTGCACCCAAATTTTCTGATGGCCCCAGTATGGCTGTTCTCTTTTAAAACCCTTTCTCCTCCCCCTCTCCCTTTTCTCCCCCTCTCCCCCTCCGGATCTCTTCTTCCTCTCTTTTCCCTTCTATCTCCTCCTTCTCTTTCCTCTCTCTCTCTCCCCCTCTGCCCCATTCTTCTGTTTGGTGCACGAAATGGCTGTTCCTCTTTTTAACCCCTTCTCTCTCTCTCTCTCTTCTTTTTCTTCTCTCTCCACACAAACAACACACACACCCCACACACACACTTTCTTCCCTTTTAACTCTCTCTTCTTGAAAACCCATTCTTCTGTTGGTGCCAGTACTGATTTTCCTCTTTTAAAACTCTCTCTCTCTCCCCTCTCTTTTCTCTCTCTCTCTCTCTCTTCTCTCTCCTCTCTCCCACCCCAAAACCCCTTTCTTTTTCTTTTCTTGGGGGCCCTTTTCTATATCCCCCCCCCCCCCCCCCCCGATCTTCTCTCTTAAATTAAATCGTGAAAAACCCTTTTGCGGGGCCCCGAAGCTTTAAACCCTGACCTCCGGACAGAGGGGGTGGGGGAAAAGGGAAAGGAGAAAACAAAAACACGGGAGGTCACCCGAACAACCAGCCGAAGACGGTGCATACCTTACATGACATTTGACTGGATCAGATGGAGCGAGACAGCGACAGTTCAGTCTGTCTTTAACGCTGGCTCTTCCAGACTATTCCCTGACCATCACACAGCTCTGGTCTGGCACCGGTTGTCTGTGAAACGTTCCTGGTTCGTCTGTCGGGAAATCGGAGGTTTTCACCGAGTGATGTGTTTTATAATATATGTATTGCGAAAGACATATATTTCCCGTTTTGTTTGCAAGATTACCGTAACATTTTTACCCCAATTGGGAGACCTTTTTGGCTATTCTCTTTCCTGTTCAAAAGATAATCGTGTGTGCGCCCGCGCGCGCGCCGCGCGCGCGCGCGCGTGTGTGTGTGTGTGTGTGTGTGTGTGTGTGTGTGTGTGTGTGTGTGTGTGTGTGTGTGGTGTGTGTGTGTGTGTGTGTGTGTGTGTGTGTGTGTGTGTATGTGTGTGTATGTGTGTGTGTGCGAGCGAGCGTTCGAGCGTACTTGTGTGCGTGCGTGCGTGCGTGCGTGCGTGCGTGCGTGTGTGTGTGTGTGTGTGTGTGTGTGGTGTGTGTGTGTGTGTGTGTGTGTGTGTGTGTGTGTTCTTCAATTTAACGTCTATCCACGTAAGTGATATTAGACAATGTTAGAGGGAAAGGGGGGAGAGGTAGAGGTATTAAGTAATATATTCAAAGGCTTTGAAGAAAAAACATCAACAGCAACAATAAAATAGACAACTATGAGCTAACAAAGAACTACTGATCAAAACACTCAACATCGGCTCCAGTTTACAGAACAGAATAAATAGACTTTGATGTAATGAAACTGCAATTTTACACATCACTGATAAATCTGATACAACTTGATCCAGAGAACATTTAGGTAGGGATGGAGGTAAGGTTTTAAGTGCTCACATTGAAAAAGGATGTGGTGTGTGTGTGTGTGTGTGTGTGTGTGTGTGTGTGTGTGTGTGTGTGTTGTGTGTGTGTGTGTGTGTGTGTGTGTGTGCACGCGCTCGCGCGCGCATGCGTGCGTGCGTGTATGTGTGTGTGTGTGACCCCCGCGATGGACACCCAACACACATCCTGATTACAATACCAGTCCAACTCGCATTCCAAGAGTTCCAAACCCAGGACTGAATGCGGTTAAATAAAAGAAAAAAAAAAAAGAAGAAGAAGAAGAAGGAAAGAGAAAAAAAAGGAAGCAACAATGGATTTTTGCTGCTCCGTTGGCGTTCTGGTGGTATCGGAGTCGGTTGGATATCATAGTCTATATACATGTTCTTTCTTCTCCTCTCTCTCTCTCTCTCTACCTCTCTCTCTCTCTCTCTCTCTTCTCTCTCTCTCTCTCTCTCTCTCTCACACACACACACACACACACACACACACACACGCATGCACATTGTGTGTGTGTGTCTATGGTGTGTGTGTGTGTATGTGTGTATCCTGTGTGTGTGTGTGTGTGTGTGTGTGGTGTGTGTGTGTGTGTGTGTGTGTGTGTTGTGTGTGTGTGTGCGCGCGCGCGCGCGCATGCGTGTGTGCGTGTGTGCATATTTTCGTACACACTGTGCATATGTGCACTAGCAGAACCAGTAAACTGCAAACAACAGAGGCAGTTCCTTCAATTACAATGCGCGCTGTTACGCCTAAAATTGTCACAGGCGATAATTTGGACTGACCTCGGTACCCAAATTGTCACCGAAACCGGAATTGTCGCCCTTTACGACAAAATTGGCAAGGACGTGACACTGGAGAGAATGGCAAGATGGCTGATTTGGGTTCTGAACTAACGTCAGCTGGGCGTTTACACTATGGTGGAACGGACATGTGATTTACGTCGGTGAGCCGCCCGTTTCGTACCAGTAGCCAAACATGTGCTCCGAGCATCCTTAATTAAGTTCATTTAATTAAACTGACACGCCGACCACAGTGGAGCACAAAGGCTTCTGAGTTGCATGGATTTAAGTTTCAGTGTTATTTCTGATGTGTGTTGTAATGTAAACTGGGTGTACTCAATTTTTGTTTGTTTGTTTGTTTGTTTCTGATTCGGGGCGTGGGTGGTGGGGGGAGGGGGGTGTCGCTAGTGTTAGTCATGTACAAACGTGTTGGTGGAAAAAAAACAACTTGGAGACATGTCATGAAACGTCTTTCACTCTGCTTCTACCACACATCGTAGTGTCTGCAGAACTGTGGACACACGAAAGAACAGGGAAAATAACAACTAATTTTTTTTTCTAAGTGAATTGTGCATCAAAAGTATTCTCTAACTCTTCTCTAGTTTCAAATTTCAGTGAAAACTAGTAGTGACAGTAGTAGTAGTAGTAGTAGTAGTAGTAGTAGTAGTAGTAGTAGTAGTAGTAGTAGTGATAGCAGTTGTTGTGGTGGTTCTTGTCGTTGTTGTTGTAATTGTAAAAATAGTAGTAGTAGTAGTGGTAGTAGTAATAGATTAAGGAGTAGCAGTAGCAGCAGCAGCAACAGCAGCAGCAGTTGAAATCGTGATCGTACTATTATCATCATCAGCAGTAGTAGTAGAAGCAATGGAAACAGTGGCAACAATTATGGTCATAGCTGAGTAGTAACTGCAGCAGCAATAAAAGTAGTCTAACCACATCAGCAGCAGCAATGGTAGCTGCAACAGCAGTAGAAGTAGTCAAAACAGCAGCAGTATAAGCAACAGAAGCAGCAGCAATAGTTGTAGTAGTAATAGAAGTAGCAGGAGCCACCGAAGTAGTAGTAGTAGTAGTAGTAGTAGTAGTATAGTAGTAGTACTAGTAGTAGTTATTGTAGAAGTAGCAGTAGCAGCACCAACACCACCACCAACACCACCAGCACTAGCAGCAACAGCAGCAGCAGCAACAGCAGCAGTAGCAGTAATAGTAGTAGTAGTAGTAGCAGTTTATCTTTTAAAAGGTGAAGAAGCTCCGTGGTGCATTCCATGTCATGTACCACTCACAGTGAAACACATTCTTTTAGAGTGTTGGGACTTGCGTGATGTGAGACATAAACATTTTACAGCAGACTCCATGAAAACCTTAACAAATATGTCCCACCTGATCTAAGATTTTACAGAGGAAAAATATTTTAACAAAATTTCCGGTGTGTTTTCAAAAGGTGTTTTCAAGGGTTGTGTGAATGAGGTTTTCTTTTTTTTTTTCCTTTTTTTTCTTTTAACAATGACTTGTGAGTTGACTTCAACGCGGTGACAGCCCTAAAATGGCCCTTTGCGGTCGGCTGGGCTATAAGCAACATTACCTTACCTTAGTAGTAGTAGTAGTAGTAGTAGTAGTAGTAGTAGTAGTAGTAGTAGTGGTAGTAGAAACTGCAGCAGTAGGTGCATCATTCGTAGCAGTTTGGGTACCGAGGCCTTCCCAAAATGTCTCCGGCGACAATGTGAGTAGGCGACAATTTGGGGCGTAACAGTGCGCTTCACATGCACAGAGGGAGAAAGGGCCATGGATACATCGCTCTCTCTCTCACTCTCTCTCTCTCCTCTCTCTCTCTCTCTCTCTCTCTCTCTCTCTCTCTCTCTCTCTCTCTTGTCACGAGAGCTGAACAGAAACACTGCTGAAACAACTGCCAGGAAATGGATCCACTCACACGTGTACAACATGGCCAGCATGTAAAATAAACTCATGCTCCGCTGTTTGCAGACGTCTTGCAATGCATGCCTCCATCTTCTTCCTCTTCAGCGCCCCCATCCTCTTCTCCTGTCGACCCTTCTCCTTCTTCTTCTTCTTCTTCTGTCTTTTTTCTTTCTTCCTTTCTTTCTTCACGATGATTACCATTATTCTGTTCGTTAACAACTTGATAACCCCCCTTAGGGGGGTATGGGGTGTCAGGGAGAGGTAGTACCTTTAGCAGGGGGGCTTGCCATGTCCTTTTCTAGGGCAGCTCGTCTGCCACTGGTCCTCACCTGTCACTCAGCTCACACCTGTGGCTCCTAGAAGCTGTCGCATGCAACAGCGGCCACTCCCCGGGCAACGGCTTTGGCAGGCCGGCTAAACCAGGTGTGGGTAGCCGTCGGGTCTGACACCCTCGGTGAGTTAGGCTCGGGCTGTGTCAGCCCTACTGCATGTGAAGACTGACTCATGGCGGAACGAGCGAAAGAGATCATCGGTGATCCAACGGTTGTGAAGGCGGTGGCAGCAAGTGTTGTGGAGCGCTACGAGCATGGACGTGACACCCTGAGAAGTCCTGGTCATCCACTGCAGCCTGGCAGTCTCCTGTCGTAACGGTTCTCCGTGCCACTGGATCAAGGCTCCCCAGGCCGAGAGAGTGGGATTACCCCCGTGCAACGATTTTCCCACTATAAAACCTTCACGCACAGGTCCGTTATGCAACTCATCACCGATCTGTCAACGCACACACACATCGATGAGCTGCAGAAACGCTAACGTCATCTTCGGATCCGAAGGACTACCATCACATCACATCATCACAATCCCCTTCCGCCTTTTCCTCTTCTTCAGTCATTCGTTCGTTCAGTCGACGGGCGTAGGCCGAGGCACAGGTGCAGGGCGTGACATGAGTGGGGGTGCACGGGACGCGGATACTGGTCGTGACGAGGATGGGCGTACTTGGAAGGGGGGTGGCGAGAAGCAAACGCAGAGTCTGACGTGTGAGGATAATTATGTGGGATGCGGATGCAGGGTATGCCACAGGTATGGAGTCTCGGATGCAACATGTAACATGATTGTGGGTATATAAACGGCAGGAATACAGCGAATGACATCAGTAGGGATACGATGGTTGCGGTTTGCTGGGCGTGATATGGACAGGGTGACGGGGAGGAGGTGAAGGTGCAGGGTGTAACATGGGCGGGGATACAGGGAGCTCAGATTTCAGGGCTTAACACAGATTGGGGGGGGGGGGGGGGGGGGGGGGGGGGGATGAAGATGCAAAGCGTAACAAGGATGGGAGTACAAGGGTTGTAAATGCAGGGTTGTAACAAGGATGGGGGTACAAGGGTTGTAATGCAGGGTGTAACAGGGATAGGGGTACAAGGGTTGTAAATGCAGGGTGTAACTGGGATGGGGGTACCAAGGGGTTGTAATTGCAGGTTTAACAAGGATGGGGGTACAAGGGTTGTAAAATGCAGGGTGTAACAAGGATGGGGGTACAAGGGTTGTAAAATGCAGGGTGTAACATGGATGGCGGTTCAAGGGTTGTAATGCAGGGAAGGAACATGGATGGGATGTACAAGGGTTGTAAATGCCAGGGTGATTGTAACAAGGATGGGGGTACAGGGTTGTAAATGCAGGGTGTAACTTGGATGGGAGTGTACAGGGAGCGCAGATTTCAGATCATGACATAGGTTAGGGTTGGAGGGAGGAGGGGGGGGGGGGGGGGCTACGTGGAAGAATTCAGGGCGTGAAATAAGTTGTGAATATGGGCGGGGGGGGGGGGGGGGGGGGGGTGGTTTTCTGCGCCTGACCTGGGACGGGGAGTAAAGATGGGGGATGGGGGTATTCGGATTTTAGAGCCATGAATGATGGGTAGGGTGGGGAAGGCCGTGATTAGTTTGTGCCTACTAGGGTGCCCAGTTTCTGGGGACTGACATGGGTTATGGGTATAGGGGGCGCCAGATTTCAGGCGTCGACATGAGCTGGGGAACCGGCGAGTTCAAATTCCAAGGGGCTTAACAGGCGTGGGCATCATAGGGCATCGATTTGTGGGTGTGACGGTGTGCGGCATATTGGGGCAGAGGTGGTGGGGATACTGGCGCGTGACACGCGTGGGCAATATTGGGGCACAGGGGCAACGAAGCGGGGCTGAAACAGATGTGCGAACTGGAGCGAGGGGGCGCGAGGGGACAGAGGGGGCGAGGAGAAGGGCGTTGACACGAGTGGGTGTATTGGGGCAGAGGGGGCGCGGATGAAGGGCGTCGTCGTGACTGGATGGGTGTTGTGACATGGTGAGGTGTATTGGGGCAGGCAGTAGGGGGCGCGGATGAAGGCGCGTCGTCGAGGCTCGCGTGGACCAAGGATTGGCGTGTGTGACATGGTGGGTGTATTGGGGCAGAGGGGGCGCGAATGAACGGCGGCGTGACCCGTGACATGGTTGGGTGGTGACATGGTTTGTTGCTGTGACATGGTGGTGTGTATGTGGCCTGAGAGGGGTGCGTTGATGAAATGGACATGGTGGGTGTATTGGGGCAGAGGAGTGGGCGCGGAAATATGAAGGGCGCTTAGGTTCGCGTGACATGGTGGATTGTATTGGGGCAGAGGGGGGGCACGGATGAAGGGCAGCGTGCGTGACCTGGTGGATGTATTGGGAGAGGTGGGGCACGGTGAAGGGCGTTGACATGTGGTTGTATTGGGGGCCAGAGGGTGGGCGCGGATATGAAGGGCGTGACATGGTGGGTTGTATTGGGGCAGAGGGGGGCGCGGATGATGGCGTGACATGGTGGGTGTATTGGGGCAGAGGGAGGGAGCGGATGAATGGGCTGTGACATGGGGGGTTGTATTGGGGGCAGAGGTTGGGCGCGGATGAAGAGTGGCGTTGGGACATGGTGGATGTATGGGGCGGAGGGCACGGATGAGGGCGTGACATGGGGTTGTATTGGGGCTGAGAGGGCAAGGATGATGGCAGTGACATGGTGGATGTTTTGGGGCAAGAGGGGGCACGGTTGAAGAGGCGTCGTGACATGGTGGAATGTATTGGGGCAGTGGGGGGCACGGATGAAGGGCGTGAAATGGTGGATGTATTGGGGCAGATGTGGGCGCGGTATGAAGGGCGTGACATGTGGGTGTCTATTGGGGCAGAGGGGGGCGCGGATGAAAGGCGTGACATGGTGGGTGTATTGGGGCAGAGGGGGCGCGGATGAAGGGCGTCGTGACTTGGTGGGTTGTTATTGGGGGCAGAGGGGGGCGCGGAATGAAAGGGCGTGACATGGTGGATGTATTGGGGCAGGAGAGGGCACGGAAGAAGGCGTGACCTGGTGGTTGTATTGGGGCAGAGAGGGCTCGGTGAAGGGCGTGGACATGGGTGGATGTATTGGGGCAGAGGGGGGGGGCACGGATGAAGGGCGTGATATGGTGGATGTATTGGGGCAGAGGGGGCACGGGAAATGAAGGGCGTCGTTGGACATGGTGGATGTATTGGGGCAGAGGGGGCGCGGTTTTGAAGGGCGTTGACATGGTGGATGTATTGGGCCAGAGGGGCTCGGATTGAAGTGTGACATGGTGGGTTGTATTGGGGCAGAGGGGGCGCGCGGATGACGGGCGCGCGTGACATGGTTTGTTGTTATTGGGGGACAGAGAGGACGCAGCATGATAAGAGCGTGACTTGGGTGGGCATTATTGGGACAGAGGGGGAGGGGGTATGGCTGCAAGGCCATTGACATAGACATGGGACAGAGAGGACGCTTGGGTGCGGTGTATTGGGACGAGAGGAACGCAGATGAAGAGCGTGACATGGGTGGGCATATTGGACAGTCGGGGGTATGGATGCAGGGGCAGGCATGCATGACATGGGTGGGAGTATTGGGACAGAGAGGACGCAGATGAAAGCGTGACAATGGGTGGGCATATGGGACAGAGGGGGTATGGTGCAGGGGCATGCATGACATGGGTTGGGAGTATATTGGGAACTGAGAGGACGCAGATGAAGAGACGACGTGGACATGGGTTGGGGCATTTGGGACAGTGGGGATGGCTGCAGGCATGCATGACATGGGTGGGAGTATTGGGGCGGGGGATGAAGTGCTTGACAATGGACTGTATTGGGCAGGAGGGGGGCAGAGGAAGGGACGTGATGAGGTTTGACTGTATTGGGGCACAGGGATGAAGAATGAGCGGGCCACATGGTGGGCGATTTGGGCCAGAGGGGGCGCGGATAATAAAGTGCGTGACATGGTGTTGTCTTATTGGGGCAGAGGGGGTGCGTCGTTGATGAAAGGCGGGGGCATGGAGGGTGTACTGGCGCAGAGGGTGGCGATTTCAACGCGCAATGTGGGTGTGTCTTATTTGGGCAGAGGGGTGTGCGGATGAAGGGTTTGACATGGTGAGGTGTATTGTGGCAGAGGAGCGCTGATGTACGGCGTGACACGGGGCTGGGCGTTTTTGGGGCAGAGGGGGGGTTACAGATGAAGGGTTGAAACATGAGTGAGAGAGGGGATGGGCGCCAGATACAGGGGGTGGTATGGCTGCTGAGCGATATGGTGGGGGGGGGGGAGGGAGCAGGGGTGGAGGAACGCTGCGCGTGAAAATGGATGGACGCAACGGAAGGCGGGGGAGAAGGCGGGCGGGAGGGAAAAGTGTTGCACATGGGTGGGCGTAAAGGGTTGGGAGGGAGCATGGGTGGGGTAATGGGTGGGGAGGGAGCATGGGTGGGCGTAATGGGTTGGAGGTAGCAGGATGGGCGTAATGGCGTTAGGGAGGTAGCATGGGTGGGCGCGTAATCGGTTGGGAGGGAGCGTGTACATAGGCGTGACATGGGTGTGTGTCGGGGGGGGGGGGGTGGGGAACACTGTGGATGATGTGACATGATCTGGGTCAAACAGGGTCTGAGGGAGGAATGTAGAGGGGTAGATGGAAAAGAGGCACATACGTAGGCGCGACATGGAAAGGCAGACGTGGAATGGGGGTGGAGCATGCAATGAATGAATGGTATGCGTGTGGGGATACAGGGCACGTGGATGCAGGCTATGCCATGTGGCACTGAACTCAGGGCGTGACATGGATGGAGGTTAGGGGGGTGCAGCAGATGCAGTGTACGACACGGGACCATAGTGGCAGGTACGGAAGCCGCGGATATAGCGTTATGACCTTTGATATAGTGGCATAGCGGTCGCGGATGCAGGGCATGGCATGGTTGGAGGGTGGGGTAAGGAGGTGCCAATTTACACGGCAATTGAAGTGGATGGGGGTGGGGGGTCGTGGAGTGCAGGGCGTAACGTGGGTGGGGGTCCAGGGCGCGGTACGCAGGATGTGACCATTCTTGGTGGAGAAAGAGAACAGGAGAAATGCAGATTACGGGGGCTTCACAGTGGGATGGGGGGGGGGGGGGGGGGGGGGACGGGGCAGTGGACGTGGTTTTCAGATATTGATAGGGATTGGGGGACAGGTGAAGGGGGGGTTGGTTGCGTCGGTTTCAGGGCGTAACATGGGTGGGAGGGTGGAGTGGGGGGTGGCGACGTATGTGGGTGTGACTATGGTGGTGTATGGTGCGGTGTGTGGGATGGGGAAGGGGGGGGGGAAGGTCTGGAAGGAACGACGTGAGTATTATACGCATCATTTTAATGGCGTCGCATGGCTGGGACTATGACAGGGGTTTGGTGTTGGCGTGGATGAGTGTGTGACTATAGCGGTGTATGGGGCGAGGAGTTTGAGGGAGGAAGGAGGTCTGGAATGAACGACGTGGGAATAACTGCCCACTAAGCACAAATACGATAGTGAAGAAGAAAAAAAAAAAAAACAAACGTCCTCACCCTCCACCATTCCCTCAAACACACACACACACACACTGTGAACAAATACGCTTGACGCGTCCACCAGATCGGTCCCACTCAACCCCGACCCCCTTCTCGCCTTGATGTATCGAAAGTATCGCACGGGAAAAAAAATTGCTTCACCGCTCACGCGACTCGTCGCCACTCTCACCACCTTCCTCCCCGACATACCCTTCCTTCCCCTTCATGTTTGCGTAGCGGAAGGGACACTGCACGAAAACACGATTGCACGTTGCCCGTCTTCTCCACTTCCCCCCCCCCCCCCCCCACCCCCACCACCACCCCCGCCTTCGCTCTCACTTGACACACAAAGGCTCTTGGCCTTCTTTCTGCGCTACCCACCCCTCACACTCCTCCCTTCCCCCTCCTCTTGAATCTTGACCCACCTGCACTCAGGACGGTATGTGTGCAGGTTTGAGGTGCGACATTGAGTTTACGGGAGCGTGTCGGTGTTCCCCGTGGTTCTATGTTCCCCAGTAGAGCTGTTCCCCGTGTCTATGTTCCCCAGTGTCGATTGTTCCCAAGACCGAAAAAGCGGTGGGCCGCTGTTCCCGTACGGTGTGCCAGGTTCTCTGCTCCCCAGTATAGCGCTGTTCGCAAAACAGATTTCAATGCACGGTAGGCCTAGCGCAGTTAACGGTCGTTTACGGGCTCCTACTGTACAGGATGAGGTTGCGCCGGGCAACATCCCCTTTCGCCTGATGCCTGTGTATGCGTGCACTGATGCGTGCGTGGCGTGTTCACTTTTAGGACTGTCTTCACAGACCGATGGGTCATGCCAAGTGTGGGCCTGTGGTTCCAGCGATGTCCAGTCGGCGTGTAACCGCTCTTCTACGGCCCTCCCGCTCCACCCCCAATACCCCGGACCCTCCCCCCTTCCTTCCCCCCTCCCCACCCCACCCTCCCACTGCCTCGCCTATAGCAATGGAAAACAACAGCAACAACCTTTAAGTCAGCAAATACCCACCAACACCACCAACGGCAACAAAAACTTGGGGAACAGCGGGCCTGGCGGGGAATACACGGGACTGGGGCACAACCAGGGACCGCCCCAGAATGGCGAACAGACGGGTTCGCCACAGGGTGGGGAACACGAAAACTGGGGAACTTAGGGTACTGAATTTCGATTTTTTTTTTCTTGAGGAGAACACCGGGACTGGGAGTATAGAGACTGGGGAAAAAGAACCTGGGGAACACGCGGCCAGGACCCCGAGTTTACTCACGCGTAAGAGCTTTAGCTATTCTGCTAGAGATGCGTATGCATTAAATCATCGGTAGCTGATCTCGGAGCGGCACAGGATATATTCCCTTGTTGCATCACTTGGCCAATCCCAATGACAAGGGGCCAAAATGACAGCCAAGTGTCCTCCCTCTTCTTTGGCCTCAGTGACAGTCTGTCTCCAGGGATTGATTAGAAGACCCAAAGCTAATGTTTTAATGTAGCACGCCACAAAGCGTCGCAACTTCACCGACCCCTCAAGGGACAGCCTGTAAATCAGATCGTTGAAAGACAAGGGGGACGACCGAGAGAAGGCATGGTAAATCTTTTCTTGATCCAATCTAAAAGCCATTGATTCATCCAATGAAATGTGAGTTGAAAACTGTTGTTTTTATTTCGAAACGAATTGCATGATTTTCGGTATGCAATGTGGGTTTGCAGTGTCCTTGTGACAATAATTGGTGCATTTATCAAATGTGATGAATGATTTTTCTGTGTAGTAGTTTGCTGCCACCATGTGGTAACAGCTGTGTGGTTATGATTCTTTGTTAAACAACTGTGACCACTATTCATTAAATTGTGCTAACTGACTTTTGCCAGGGTGTGTTCTTTCAGTTAAAATGATAAAGGCATGATAAATTTAGATGAGAAAAAACCATATGTCCGTTCTAGGTGTGGGAAAACGATTACATCTCGTTAGTCCCCGTATCTCGGTAGATCCCCATCTCCGGTTAGATCCCCGTCTCGTTAGATCCCCCACTACCATTGGACGATATTTCGCGTTATCGATAGATCCCCGTCTCAGTAGATCCCATACTCGGTAGATCCCGCTCGATTAATCCCCCACTTCATGTGGGGACGAATTTCCGTCTCGATAGATCCCCGTCACGGTAGATCCCCAACTCTGTAGATTCACCATCTCGATAGAATCCCCGTCTC
>JAFLJL010001359.1:35000-37500 GCA_018398815.1 Conus ventricosus | reverse complement strand
CCCCCCCCCCCCCCCCCCCCCCCCCCCCCCCCCCCCCCCCACCCCCCCCCCCCCCCCCCCCCCCCCCCCCCCCCCCCCCCCCCCCCCCCCCCCCCCCCCCCCCCCCCCCCCCCCCCCCCCCCCCCCCCCCCCCCCCCCCCCCTCCCCCCCCCCCCCCCCCCCCCCCCCCCCCCCCCCCCCCCCCCCCCCCCCCCCCCCCCCCCCCCCCCCCCCCCCCCCCCCCCCCCCCCCCCCCCCCCCCCCCCCCCCCCCCCCCCCCCCCCCACCCCCCCCCCCCCCCCCCCCCCCCCCTCCCCCCCCCCCCCCCCCCCCCCCCCCCCCCCCCCCCCCCCCCCCCCCCCCCCCCCCCCCCCCCCCCCCCCCCCCCCCCCCCCCCCCCCCCCCCCCCCCCCCCCCCCCCCCCCCCCCCCCCCCCCCCCCCCCCCCCCCCCCCCCCCACCCCCCCCCCCCCCCCCCCCCCCCCCCCCCCCCCCCCCCCCCCCCCCCCCCCCCCCCCCCCCCCCCCCCCCCCCCCCCCCCCCCCCCCCCCCCCCCCCCCCCCCCCCCCCCCCCCCCCCCCCCCCCCCCCCCCCCCCCCCCCCCCCCCCCCCCCCCCCCCCCCCCCCCCCCCCCCCCCCCCCCCCCCCCCCCCCCCCCCCCCCCCCCCCCCCCCCCCCCCCCCCCCCCCCCCCCCCCCCCCCCCCCCCCCACCCCCCCCCCCCCCCCCCCCCCCCCCCCCCCCCCCCCCCCCCCCGCCCCCCCCCCCCCCCCCCTCCCCCCCCCCCCCCCCCCCCCCCCCCCCCCCCCCCCCCCCCCCCCCCCCCCCCCCCCCCCCCCCCCCCCCCCCCCCCCCCCCCCCCCCCCCCCCCCCCCCCCCCCCCCCCCCCCCCCCCCCCCCCCCCCCCCCCCCCCCCCCCCCCCCCCCCCCCCCCCCCCCCACCCCCGCCCCCCCCCCCCCCCCCCCCCCCCCCCCCCCCCCCCCCCCCCCCCCCCCCCCCCCCCCCCCCCTCCCCCCCCCCCCCCCCCCCCCCCCCCCCCCCCCCCCTCCCCCCCCCCCCCCACCCCCCCCCCCCCCCCCCCCCCCCCCCCCCCCCCCCCCCCCCCCCCCCCCCCCCCCCCCCCCCCCCCCCCCCCCTCCCCCCCCCACCCCCCCCCCACCCCCCCCCCCCCCCCCCCACCCCCCCCCCCCCCCCCCCCCCCCCCCCCCCCCCCCCCCCCCCCCCCCCCCCCCCTCCCCCCCCCCCCCCCCCCCCCCCCCGCCCCCCCCCCCCTCCCCCCCCCCCCCCCCCCCCCCCCCCCCCCCCCCCCCCCCCCCCCCCCCCCCCCCCCCCCCCCCCCCCCCCCGCCCCCCCCGCCCCCCCCCCCCCCCCCCCCCCGCCCCCCCCCCCCCCCCCCCCCCCCCCCCCCCCCCCCCCCCCCCCCCCCCCCCCCCCCCCCCCCCCCCCTCCCCCCCCCCCCCCCCCCCCCCCCCCCCCCCCCCCCCCCCCCCCCCCCCCCCCCCCCCCCCCCCCCCCCCCCCCCCCCCCCCCCCCCCCCCCCCCCCCCCCCCCCCCCCCCCCCCCCCCACCCCCCCCCCCCCCCCCCCCCCCCCCCCCTCCCCCCCCCCCCCCCCCCCCCCCCCCCCCCCCCCCCCCCCCCCCCCCCCCCCTCCCCCCCCCCCCCCCCCCCCCCCCCCACCCCCCCCCCCCCCCCCCCCCCCCCCCCCCCCCCCCCCCCCCCCCTCCCCCCCCCCCCCCCCCCCCCCCCCCCCCCCCCCCCCCCCCCCCCCCCCCCCCCCCCCCCCCCCCCCCCCCCCCCCCCCCCCCCCCCCCCCCCCCCCCCCCCCCCCCCCCCCCCCCCCCCCCCCCACCCCCCCCCCCCCCCCCCCCCCCCCCCCTCCCCCCCCCCCCCCCCCCCCCCCCCCCCCCCCCCCCCCCCCCCCCCCCCCCCCCCCCCCCCCCCCCCCCCCCCCCCCACCCCCCCCCACCCCGCTCCTCCACAATGATCTGAAAATCCTTGTGGGTAAAAGCATAATTTTCATTTAACACTTCTCGCAAGAAATCTGTTGGGTGTTTTTTTTTATTCGTTTTCCTCGTTTTTTCAAAATTGAAATGAGTTTCTTCCGTTAACTGTAAACGTCTCGTTGGAGGAAACTGAGTTGAGGGTACTCTGTTGTTATCCAAATACTATTTGTATGGATATTTTGTTTCAGACCCGATGGCTTTGACATTGCAGGAATATTTGTATTGTGAGAACGTTTTGACTTTTTGAAATTTTAACATATTTGTTTCCTGCATGTGCCATTTGTTAAATTTGCTTCCTCTTGAAATTTTCTTCAGCCAATTTTTGGCAAGTTAGATGTGATGGATGTATTAATAAAAGTGTCAATATTTCGCTACACCTCGCTTTTTATAACATGTTGGCTGACTCTGCGTCCATTTTATCGGGTTTACTGTCTTATTGCGAATTTGGAACCGCATATTCTGTAGTTGTTTTATATTGCACTGACTTGTGGAGTTGTCTGTATAGGTCTCTACAGCTG
>JAFLJL010001359.1:25000-32500 GCA_018398815.1 Conus ventricosus | reverse complement strand
CTTCCTTCTTTCCTTCCTTCCTTCCTTCTTTCCTTCTGCATTCCGTCCTTCCTTCCTTCTTTCCTTCCTTCCTTTCTTCTTTTCCTTCTGCATTCCGTCCTTCCTTCATTCTTTTCCTCCTTCCTTCCTTCTTTCCGTCCACTCTTCCTCCGTCCTCCTTTCCTCCTTTCTCCACCTTTTCTTCCTTCATTTTTGCCTGTTTGTTCCTTTGCTTGTTTGTCTGTTCTTCGGTTCGTTTATAATATCTACGGAGATGTTTTCACCCGCGTCTGTAGCTGTGTTTCTTCGTTCGTCTGTAGCTGTGTTTCTTCGTTCGTCTGTAGCTGTGTTTCTTCGTTCGTCTGTAGCTGTGTTTCTTCGTTCGTCTGTAGCTGTGTTTCTTCGTTCGTCTCTAGCTGTGTTTCTTCGTTCGTCTGTAGCTGTGTTTCTTCGTTCGTCCGTAGCTGTGTTTCTTCGTTCGTCTGTAGCTGTGTTTCTTCGTTCGTCTGTAGCTGTGTTTCTTCGTTCGTCTCTAGCTGTGTTTCTTCGTTCGTCTCTAGCTGTGTTTCTTCGTTCGTCTCTAGCTGTGTTTCTTCGTTCGTTTGTTTGTTCGTTTGTCTGTCAACAAAAGTACGCAAAAACAACTGCACTGATAGTGACACAACTTGACAGGGGGGGGGGGGGGGGGGGGGGGGGGGGGGGGATGGCAGTCGCACCGACTACGAACCCGTAAATTGCTGGTTCAGAATTGTGGCACAAAGTCTGGATCAAAGACCGGGTCTGGCATTTATTCAGCCGGATTACGCAAGAAGACATTTTTATAAAACACTTTGTGAGAAGATGGGATGTGGTATGAAGCATCCTCTCTGACTTATGGTGCCCATCAGCATCGAAAGCTGGGTCCAGGATCCGTTCCACTACGTACCGCCCCGTATAATATGCGCTAGTACGTTCCACCCACGTTTTCAAGGCGATGGTGCGTATTGTGTGATTCATGATCTTTCTGGCGGGAGGAAAGGAGGGTAGGGTGGTAGGAGGGGGGGGGGGGGGGGGGGGGGGGTAGGGAGAGAAGAGAGTATGGGGGTGATGGCTGCAGGGGTGGAGGTGGAAGTAGAGCGTGATGGGTGAGGAAATTATCTGAGTTCGGATTGCTCACTTCCGTGCAACATAACAAACATTAGCTCTCTCTCTCTCTCTCTCTCTCTCTCTCTCTCTCTCTCTCTCTCTCTGAGCTCTTCTGAGAGGAGAGAGAGAGAGAGAGAGAGAGAGGAGAGAGAGAGGATAGTGACGATAACGATGATTTATTCAAAAAAGGCCAAGCCCATTTGAAGGGGGGAAATTCAAAAAATAAAAGGAAAACTTTTCACGCACTTTGGTGAACAAAATCAATATAAAAAAATATGGCTGGTGTTTTTTTTATGAATTACAATAGCATCATGTTATACTGCTCCGCCGTTTAAACGACTTATACAGATATAGAGAAAAATTATTCATAACACCTTTTCTTGACGACACGAGTAAGACCTCACCTGACTGGAGAGAGAGAGAGAGAGAGGAGAGAGGAGAGAGAGAGAGAGACGCAACACGTCAGAAAGCAATGATGAGCACCCCTGGAAACCAAACAGGAACCAGCTGACATAACTGAGAGCCTCAGGTAACACACCGCAAGTCCTCCTCCAAGAACGAGGCGTAAGAATTCTAGTATAATTATGTCGATTACACAAGTGGAGCCTTCGCGGAATTTTCGTTGCGTCTAAAAAATATTTGGCCATCTCTCTTACTGATTGCTTTTTTTCTATCTTCATATACACGTACACAACGTACAAGAAATAACG
Source organism: Conus ventricosus (assembly GCA_018398815.1). Classification (NCBI taxonomy): domain Eukaryota; kingdom Metazoa; phylum Mollusca; class Gastropoda; order Neogastropoda; family Conidae; genus Conus; species Conus ventricosus. The sequence goes on along the minus strand of JAFLJL010001359.1, from coordinate 30,686 downwards.
AAAATCAAATCCTTTGATCTATTTTGGGGTTAGATGGTAAAGAACGAAAACGTTCCGTTACATACAACACCAAAAAATCACTACCTTTCCCATATCATAACGTATGCCTCTCCTTCGGCAAAGCAGATTCCGCAAAATGAAAGCAATTTTCTTTCAAAAACTTTCATGACAAAAAAAAAAATAAAAAATTGTTCAATGAACATTGAATTTTGAACATGCCGTTATGAAATGAATCTCGTCTGCAATTACGCCCTTTTACAATTACGACATATGCATAATTCTCATTAAACACACCAGCCCACACAAAAGCACGTATTTATTCTAATATTACCGTGGATCAGGAAATGCTATGCTCCCTTCACAGATGGAAAGATATTGCATTGACAATGTTTCCTTTTCTAGGAAAGATATTGCATTGACAATGTTTCCTTTTCTAGGAAAGATATTGCATTGACAATGTTTCCTTTTCTAGGAAAGAAGAACAGTCCTTCCAGGCTACCTTTTGGGACAGAGTGTTACTCAGTCACAAGACCTAGACATAGGTTTTAAATTAAGCATATTGGATAATTTGCCTCTCCGTAAGAACGAATTTTGGGCGAATCTTTCAAGTATCTGGCATACTTTGCCTTTCTACAAGATCTATGAACTTGAACGATGCTTTTGGAACTTACTGGAGATATAGTGGCACAATTTTAAAAAAATGTAATAGATGAATTAAACATAATAAACTCATTGAGAAAAGGAAGAAATCTGAAGAAAAAATCGAAAGAAAGGAGAGTTTTTGACCCATGGCAAATTTGTAACTGATTCCTGACTTAAAACAAAAATTACTATTCCGCCGAACGAAAAAAAACGAATTAATACAAGAGTTTGTCTTGTACTTCATTTCTGTCTTTCGTTCGGCGGAATAGTAATTTGTTCTTTGAAGTTTGTTCCAGTCTCCACCTGCAGTGGCCTCACTTTGAAACTAACAGTTACTGATTCCTGATCGTCATTCTGATTTTGTTACCTACAATGGTTGGATGTTTTCAGTCAAGCAATTCATTTTAAAAAAAAAAGGGGGGGGGGGGGGGGGTTATACGACTAAGCTGTGACAAAACTGATAATTTAAACGTGCCCAGCGCATCAAGAACTACAAGAACACACAGGAGAGGGCAGAACTCTACCAAGGTCGAACGAATTCTTTATCATACCTTTGAATCAGTTCACAAGTGACTTAAAAAAATGATGTTGCTATAGGGGAAATCATAGTTGATACGGACTCAAGAAGTTACTCCCCCTTTACTTTTTGCAATTGTGCTTGCAAAATACGAAATGTCAATGATGGCGTAAGTTTTTTTTTCCTTCATATTCTATGACAATAATATATATCTTCGTAGATGATTATCAATGTGTGACAGTAGCATCACAAAGTTCGTGTCCACAGTAAAAGTTGCATTACAACATAGTGACTTGAACAAGTCATGGGTTCACTTTCTGATCAGTGTCCGCGCTGTATATCCACCCTAAAGTCATAGGATCCATCCTGATACTGTAGTCCCTTTTCCCCCCACCAGGCTTGGTTATCAAAGTCGCTTCAGAAGTTTCCGTGTAATGTGTTTAGTGCAATCATCTTGCTGTGATTTTTGGATATACAATACGTTGTTCTCGTGGATCATTATGACGTCTTCCAAATTTAACGGGTGATTTGGGACTATTACTTCTAAACAGTAAATACATAATAGCTTATAAGTCAAATAACATAAACCAGCTAGCAGCTATACTGGCAGACAAACAGTGGTCAACATGTAACGTTTCTTTTGATAACATTGAGTAATGTGTTCTATTGTGGGCATTGTCATGATAAAACCAGGCACCTGTGAGTATTTAGTAATTATGTTGCCGCATTTCTTCGTAGAAATGGTTTATATTTTGAGTTTTCATCTTTTCACTCAATCAATGAACGAAATGAGAGAGAGAGAGAGAGAGAGAGAGAGAGAGAGAGAGAGAGAGAAGAGAGAGAGAACTATCAACATCACTAAAGCATATGTCTAACTGGGCTGTATATCAAAGAAAGATAACTTCAGAAGCAAATACCTCATTAATAATTACGGTATTTCATAGGGGCACACGTCAAAGTATAGGCTCTGTATATGTTCGTTTTACTGCATGTACATTTTGCAGTCTTGCTATTATCACAAAAGTGACACACACACACGCGCGCGCGCGCCACCCAGTCCTAGGTACGTTGTTCTAAAGCGTGGTGCCAAGTGTCAGGAAGGGTTGAGGACTTTAAAAAAACCATCAGGCCCCCACGACGGACTGCATGATGGGCGAACGTTTCCGAGTCCTCCCGTGCTCCCCCCCCCCCCCCCCCCCCCCCCCCCCCCCCCCCCCCCCCCCCCCCCCCCCCCCCCCCCCCCCCCCCCCCCCCCCCCTTGCCGAGCAGTTTTGCATCCGCCCATTACGTACCCCAGAATATGGGTTGAGCAAACAGGCAACAGCTAGGTCCCTCTCTGCCCTCCTATCCCCATCACTCCACCCTCACATTTCCACGCCCCCCCCCCCCCCCCCATCCCGAGCAGTTGGTCAGTAATGAATAAGACATGGATAATGTCCAGTGCTGTGGACACTGTGGAAGCAACAAATGTCAATGCCGTGCCACGCCACGGTTATTGAATTCAGACTCGGGTTAAAAGCTATATATAAACTAAAGATATCAACTAAAGATAGCAACTTCCATCTCTCTCATTCCTGCTGGTCGGTTAGCAGAGATCAGCAGAAGGCACCCAGGTGGCAGATGGGTGTAGGGGGGGGCACTGATTTTCTTCCTCGCACTACGAGTGACGACGGACTAGCCTGTGTCGCCGGGGGACGGCTCTCGAGGCGGCGTGACTCTTGGCGACGAGGCGCTGCCACTCTGCGAACTACCAGTGGCCTGCACGTCTAGCATGGCTCTCCCTGGCTGTGGGGGGGGGGGGGGGGGGGGGGGGGGGGGGGACGTCCCTCATGGGCGCAGAGTGGGCATGAACCTACGTGCAGCGGCTCGGCGACTTGTGCCTCGTACGTCTCCCGAGTCGGCCTCACGCGGCACAGGACCACTCAGCATGAAGACGGCCGCCGGTAACCCTGACGACGGCCTTGGAGGAACCACGACGACGACGACGACATCATCAACATCAACCGCAGCCGAACCACCTTCAGACGACGCTCGGCGGTCCCAACGACTACCTACCTCATCTAGGCTCCTGCTGACGGCGCCATCCTTTCCGGGACCCTCCACCCGACGCTAACCCAGACTTCCTGGCCCAACCTTCCAGTCTACAATGTCTATGCCAAGACAAACGTCTCATGTCACAGCCTTGGCTGTGGCGATATCTTGTCCCTAAAAGCGTTTTTGCTGTGAAGACGTTAAACTCATCCTTCTTCTCACTTCCATCTTAGTTTTGTGGCAGTTCGCTGCGAGTGTGGCATAGCAGTGGACGCCAGGGGAGAGGTTGCAACTCTCCTTTGAGGGACACTGATGTGAGAGATCAGTGTCGGGCGGCGCAGACAACCTTCCACCCATGTGGGTGACGGCGGGTCTAGCCTGTGTCGCTGGGGGACGGCTCCTGGAGATGTGGGGCGATTGGCGAAGGAGCGCTGCCTGACTGTGACTACCGTGGCCTGGAAAGCCATGCTCTGTTTGGGGCAGCAGACATGGTGGGCACTTCGTATGAGGTTGGGCTGGAAAAATTGACCTTTCGGTCGCAGTCAGCGAGTACCCGCCGAATGTTAGGGACTGGTGCAGCGCTCCAGCGACTTTCGTCCTGCTCCCTCCTTGAGGCGGCCTCACGCGCACAGGACCATCGCCACCCGAGCATGAAGAAGGCCGCCCGGTGGTCTGAAGACAGCCTGATTTTGGGGGAAAGAAGGCAACACACACCGACGCCTATCGTCGGTTGACCAACAACCTGAATTGAACCAACGTTCAAGAGGAACACGAGCTCAGAGAGAGGAATGCGACGACCCCCACGGAAACCCACCCACTACTGCCAGGCGACAACAGTTGCCACAATGGTGCAGTCCTATGTCTGCAGTAGCCTTGTCCTTCAGGGCCTCAGGCCGATAGGACATTGATCTCAGCCTAAACTGGACACTTCCGCTCTCTCTCCTCCCTGGCATCCTCTGGTGCAGTCAAGGTGTTGCTGGGCCTCTCGGCCTTCGGGCCTGGCCACAGTGATCATGATGTTAAGGTATGTGACTTCTGTGTTTTTGTGTGTCTATTTTCATTAGTCTAGACAGAGAAGGTCTTAGTTGAAAGTTAGAATTCCTGGGAGTGTCTTTTATAATTTGTAGTCAAAACAAATACAGGTGTAAATTCTAAGAGCCTGTTTATTGAAAGAATGTTATAGTGTATTCTGCCTTGTCCTATCCTCTGTCTGGTATGTTTCTGAACATGTATGAAGAAGTTCCTCTAACATCTCACACTGTCCTATCAACCTCACACTAGCTCACTTTCAGCCTCGTATCTCTGAGTGAATGATTTTCTCTCTCTCTCTCTCTCTCTCTCTCTCTCTCTCTCTCTCTCTCTCTCTCTCTCTCTCTGTCTCTCTCTCTCTCTCTCTCTCTCTCTCTCTCTCTCTCTCTCTCTCTCTCTCTCTAACAGTACTTAGAAATCTTAGTCATTAGTCAGTTGCAGCGTTGATATATTAACATCCCATACCTAAGCAAGATCCCAACATCCCCAAACGCTTCTGACTAACATCCCTAATACATCAGAGCACAAATCCTTTTGTGTAATAGATTTACCTCATCAGAGCACGAAATCCGTTCGTGTGATACTATACTAAGTTCAGAAAGCATCTAGCTTTAGTGCATAACATATTGAACAAAATCCATCAACATTGATGCGTGATGTAATATATGACTTTGTAGGGTTTCAATGAGCAATCTTTGATGCTCTTTGTCTTGGCAGTGAGGCGACGAAGGTCAAAGAGGGAGCCGTCCAGACGATAGCGGAAGTAAACTCCCTTCTCCAGGTCTTGGACAGCGTGGGACAGCATGCAGGTGAAGAAGACAACCTGCTCAACAAGCCCTCGTCAGTCGACTCGGATGCCTTGAACCAGATCCCTCAGCAGCCGATACAAGACACACTTGCAGTACCCCCACCATTGCAGAGATCCAGAAAGCAATCCAGACGAGCTCTGGTAGAGCATCAGGAAAGGACGGAATACCTGCTGAGATCTACAAGGCGGCAGGCCCCAACGCCCTAAAAGCCTTTCACGATGTCCTACGGAGTATCTGGGAGGAGGAGAAGATGCCAGATGACTTCCGTGACGCCCTGATTGTCTCCCTCTACAAGAACAAGGGAAGCAAAGCCGACTGTGGGAACTACAGAGGCATCTCGCTACTCTCCATTGCTGGAAAGATCTTTGCCAGAGCCATCCTCAACAGACTCATCACTGTTTCCGAGCAGAACCTCCCCGACGCGCAGTGCGGCTTCAGACCCGGCAGAAGCACTGTCGACATGATTTTTGCTGTCAGACAGCTTCAGGAGAAGTGTATCGAACAAAACATGCCCTATACTCTGTTTTCATTGAACTGACCAAGGCCTTTGACACGGTCAACAGGGAAGCTCTTTGGACAGTCCTCGAGCGCATTGGATGCCCGCCAAAGTTTGTGAAAATGATCAAGCTCTTCCATGATGGCATGACCGGCCAGGTCC
>JAFLJL010001359.1:17500-20000 GCA_018398815.1 Conus ventricosus | reverse complement strand
TTTGTACACACCAGTGTTCTCATCCCACAAGGCCTTGTATACACCGGCGTTCTCATCCCACAAGGCCTTTGTATACACCAGTATCCTCATCCCACAAGGCCCTTCTATACACCAGTGTTCTCATCCACAAGGCTCATTCCACAAGGCCTTTGTACACACCAGTGTCCTCATCCCACAAGGCCTTTGTACACACCAGTGTCCTCATCCCACAAGGCCTTTGTACACACCAGTGTCCTCATCCCAAAGGGCCTTTGTACACACCAGTGTCCTCATCCCACAAGGCCTTTGTATACACCAGTGTTCTCATTCCACAAGGCCTTTGTACACACCAGTGTCCTCATCCCACAAGGCCTTTGTACACCAGTGTTCTCATTCCACAAGGCCTTTGTATACACCAGTGTTCTCATCCCACAAGGCCTTTGTATACACCAGTGTTCTCATCCCACAAGGCCTTTGTACACACCAGTGTCTTCATCCCACAAGGCCTTTGTATACACAAGTGTTCTCATCCACAAGGCCTTTGTACACACCAGTGTTCTCATTCCACAAGGCCTTTGTATACACCAGTGTCCTCATCCCACAAGGCCTTTGTACACCCCAGTGTTCTCTTTCCACAAGGCCTTTGTATACACCAGTGTCCTCATCCCACAAGGCCTTTGTATACACCAGTGTCCTCATCCCACAAGGCCTTTGTATACACCAGTGTTCTCATCCCACAAGGCCTTTGTACACACCAGTTTTTCTCATCCCACAAGGCCTTTGTATACACCAGTGTTCTCATCCCACAAGGCCTTTGTACACACCAGTGTCCTTATCCCACAAGGCCTTTGTATACACAAGTGTTCTCATCCACAAGGCCTTTGTACACACCAGTGTTCTCATTCCACAAGGCCTTTGTATACACCAGTGTTCTCATCCCACAAGGCCTTTGTACACACCAGTGTTCTCATTCCACAAGGCCTTTGTATACACCAGTGTCCTCATCCCACAAGGCCTTTGTATACACCAGTGTCCTCATTCCACAAGGCCTTTGTATACACCATTGTCCTCATCCCACAAGGCCTTTGTATACACCAGTGTTCTCATTCCACAAGGCCTTTGTATACACCAGTGTCCTCATCCCACAAGGCCTTTGTATACACCAGTGTTCTCATCCCACAAGGCCTTTGTACACACCAGTGTTCTCATCCCACAAGGCCTTTTGTATACACCAGTGTTCTCATTCCACAAGGCCTTTGTATACACCAGTGTCCTCATTCCACAAGGCCTTTGTACATACCAGTGTTCTCATCACACAAGGCCTTTGTATACACCAGTGTTCTCATCCCACAAGGCCTTTGTACACACCAGTGTCCTCATCCCACAAGGCCTTTGTATACACCAGTGTTCTCATCCCACAAGGCCTTTGTACACACCAGTGTCCTCATCCCACAAGGCCTTTGTACACACCAGTGTTTCTCATTCCACAAGGCCTTTGTATACACCAGCGTTCTCATCCCACAAGGCCTTTGTATACGCCAGTGTTTTCTTTACACATGCCCTGTGTACACGCTAGTCTCCTCCTCCCACAAGCCCTATGTATACGCCAGTGTCCTCATCCCATACGCCCTGAGCATTCGCCAGTTTTCTCATTCAACATGCCCTAATTATTGTTCTCATTCCACATGACCTATGCATACACAAGCATTCTCATTCCACATGACCTTTTATACACAAGCATTCTCATTCCACATGACCTTTTATTCACAAGCATTCTCATTCCACATGACCTTTTATACACAAGCATTCTCATTCCACATGACCTATGCATATGCAAGCATTCTCATTCCACATGACCTATGCATACACAAGCATTCTCATTTCACATGACCTATACATACACAAGCATTCTCATTCCACATGACCTATGCATACACAAGCATTCTTACTCCACATGACCTATGCATATGCAAGCATTCTCATTCCACATGACCTTTTATACACAAGCATTCTCATTCCACATGAACTTTGCATACACAAGCATTCTCATTCCACATCACCTATGCATATGCAAGCATTAGCATTCTTATTTCACGTGACCTATACATACACAAGCATTCTCGTTCCACATGAACTATACATTCACAAGCATTCTCATTCCAAATGACCTATGCATACACAAGCATTCTCATTCCACATGACCTATGCATACACAAGCATTCTCATTCCACATGACCTATGCATACACAAGCATTAGCATTCCACATGACCTATGCATTAGCATTCCACATGACCTATGCATACACAAGCATTCTCATTCCACATGACCTATGCATACACAAGCATTCTCATTCCACATGACCTATGCATACACAAGCATTCTCATTCCACATGACCTATGCATACACAAGCATTCTCATTCCACATGACCTATACATACACAAGCATTCTCATTCCACGTGACCTATGCATACACAAGCATTCTCATTCCACATGACCTATGCATACACAAGCATTAGCA
>JAFLJL010001359.1:5000-12500 GCA_018398815.1 Conus ventricosus | reverse complement strand
AGGGGAGGGGGGAGGAAAAGGAAATACCCTGAACACAGCATCGTGGACAGCCAATTTTTTGGACGAACTAAACCCGCGCCTAATTAACAGAAAGCGGGGATTGACAATTTTTTGGTCTTTATTTTTTTTTTGGTTTGAAGAATCCTGGAAGCCCAAAACCGCTTTTTCTTCTGGTTTTTTTTTTTTTTTGGTTTGTTTTTTTTGGGTCTGGTTTCCCTGCTCGGCTTTCCCATTTTTCCTTTCACAGAGTAATTGGTGGGGGTTGCGGGGAAATTTTCGGGGTTTCTTCGTTAGAAACCGAAAAAAAAAAATACAAAGCGAATGTTGCTTTGTTCCGTGGGGGTGCTTTTTTTATATAAATTTTTAAAAATATTTTATAATAATATATTATATATGGGGTGTGTGTGTGTGTGTGTTTTTGGGGTTTGGTGGGGTGTGGTTTTGTGTGTGTGTGTGTTTTTTTTTTTCATGGTGGGCCCCCAAAAATGTTCTGAGCATTTTGGCCCAAATTTTAAAGGGTATTTTTTTTTCCCGTTTTGGGGAGAGAAAGTTCCTTGGGTTCTTCAAGTGGGGGGCGAACTGGGGACATAAAAAAAGGGGGGAAATACCCCGAGTCGTAATTTGGGGGAGGAGTTACGGGGAAGGTGTTTCCCCTTTGTCCCGGGGGATGGGGAAAAGGGAGTTGCCAAATTTGCCGGCCCCTGGGTGAGGGGGGTTTTTCCATCCGACCAGGCGGGGTTATTAAATGGGTTCTCCAGGGGGGCCTGGGGGAAGGGGGATCTTTTGGTCGGGTTTGACCGCCCAGGGGAAAGGTGCCCGGGTTCACCCCTCCCAGGCAGGGGTCAGCGCCATCCAGTGCCCCTTTGTTCGGGAATGAAGGGAAAAAGGTTTCGGCCTATTGAGGGGTTTTTTCCCCCTTTGGGTTATTAGAAGGTATTTAAAAAATTAAACCCTCATCTTGGTTTGGTAGGGGAAGTCCGGGTTTAGTACTGGGAAAGTTTGGGGGGAATCGAAAATGATTTTGGGGAATAGGGGGTTATTTTTTAAAAACCAAACGGGGTCCCAAAGTCTTTTTTTGGCCCCGGTTTTGAATTTTTGGGGGTGTGGGTATGTGTAGGGGGACTAGTGTTTTCCTTTGGGGGAAATAAAAATAAATTTGGGGGGGTTTAAATTGGGTTTAAAATCTTTGTGATGTTTTTTGTCCCAGTGATTCCATTTTTTTGAGCCAGTTAAATCTTTTTTTCCTCTTTCTTTGAAAGAATAAAAGGGTTTGTTGGGGGGAAAACCCAAGGAAAAAGTGTGGGGCTCACTTAAGGGAAATTTAAAACCTCGCCCGGTCGGGGCGGAGGGTTTAAAGGGGAAAAATACGCGTGAAGCAAAAGGGGGGTTTTGCTGTCCCTCTTTTTGTCCCCGGGGGGGGGGACGTAAAACGGTGGAGGTTGCTTTGGGGCCTCGGGCCGAGAAAAAAAGAATTGCTCCCGTTTGGGAGGGGCGACAGCAAGCCCGTGCCCAGGGTTGGACCCTTTTTGGGGGACAGGCCGCCAGACAACGGGGGGGTTTTTCCCGCCGAGAAAAACCTTGGGGGGGGGAAGGGGCCGGGGAAAGCCCTTTCCTTGGAGAGGGCGAAGTACGGTGGGGTCCGGGGGGGACTTGGTTTTTTGGAGGGGGGCGAACAAGCTACGTTGCCAGTGCCCTCAACTGGGATTTGGCCAATGGGTGGGACCAACAGGGGGTAGGAAGTTTTCAGCTCTTTGTCGCACAGTGGGATGAGAAAAAACCGAAGTTTAAACCCAAAAAAGTGTTTGGCAAGTTAGGGAACGTTTTTTTTTTTTCTTAATTTTATAAAGTGTAAAAACGGGAATTTTGTGGAAAATTTTTCTTTCCTGGTTTTTGAAGAGTAATTAAAGGGAAAGGGGATGGATTTATGAGATTGTTGTATGATTTTTTTTCATTGTTGTATGATACGTTATTTTGGTTTGTGTAGGGGAGGGTTTTGGGGGGGCTCGGAGCCAAAATAAAATAAATTTGATTATTTTCTATGAAATGTTATTTTTTTTCCCGCCCCCTTTGTGCGGGCCCGATTGAGGGACAGAGTGGGGGTTTTTTCCTATGGGAGGGGGCGCTTTTTTGGTTTTGAAAGCGAAAATTACTTCGGGCAAAAACCCCCCCCTGCATCCCTGAAAATGAAATATATTTTAAAAAACGGGGGGGAGCTTTTCGGAGCCCCGCCCCAAAAAGGGGGGGGCTCGGGGGGGGTTTAAAACATAAATGACCCAAAAAGTGATTTTGTTTCTGGGTTTTGTTAAATTTGCAAGGGATTTGAAATTTGTGAAAATTGTGGAAAACCTAAAATTTTTTTTTCTTACCGGGAAAAAGACTTTAGCCAGGGTGTTGTTTGTTTTAAAATTTTTTTTTCATGAGGGGGCCTGTGTTTAAAAACTTGCTTGTTTGGTTGCTGTTGGGGTTTGATTGTGTGTGCACAACTATTGTTTCCCCTTTTTTAACAAGTGTTCGTGTGGATATCTCGCTTTTTAAACTGTGGTTGTTTTAACTAGCTGTACGGGGGTTTTGATTGCTTCAAAATGTCAAACTGAAGAGGGTCCCTGAGCAATAGGCCCCCCTGAAAAAGATGGACCTCATAGAAAAAGGGAAAAAGCTTTAGGACAAAAGGGTCCGGAACTGAAGGCATATGTAAAATTAGAACGGGCCCCCGGGTTAAGGGGCCCCAAAGAAAAAACAAAGGGAAAGGAAAAAAGAGAGAGAAAGAAAAAAAAGGGAAAAAAAAGGGGAAAGGGGAGAAAGAAAAAAAGGGGAAAAAAAGAGGAGGGGAGAAAGAGAAGGGGAAAAGGAAGAAAAAGAAAGGGGAAAAAAAAAATGGAAAAGAGGATAGAGAAAAGAGAACGGGAAAAAAAAGGGAGAGAGAAAGAGAACGGGAAAAAAAGGAAGGGGGGAAGAAAGAGAAGGGGGAAAAAGGAGGAAGGAAAAACGGGAAAAGGAAAAAGAGAAAGGGGAAAAAAAGAGGGAGAGGAAAGAGAACGGGAAAGAGAAGAGAGAAAAAGGGAAAAAGGGAAAAAAGAGAAAGAAAAAGGGAAATAAGGCATTTTTTTGAGTTTAAAAAATTTAAAAAATTTGGAAAAAAAAGGAAAAGGGGACGGGGGGCGAAAAACCCTAAAGTAAAACTTTGCCCCACAGGGCCCCCTTTACCCAAATATGCCGGGTTCGATGATAACCCGGGAAAATTTTTAGAGGATTTCATTTCGAATTTGAAAGGATTCCCAAAGACCCGGGGGGTTCCCCAAAGAAGGGTTTGGGCCAAAAAAAATTTGTTGCCTGCTGACCCCCAAAGAAAGGGATGTTTTTTTTCTGCTTACCACCAAAAAAACAGACAATTATAAAGTCGGTGCGCAAAAGCTTTTTTTCAGGGCCCCCAAGAAAAACCCCGCCGATAGGTATGGGAAAAAATTTTTTAAGAAAACCCTTTCGAAAATCAGGTGAGACCAGTACATTTTCCTTTTATTTTGGCCTTAGGGCCTTTTTGGGAAAATGGAAAAGGGTTTTAGGAAACATCAAACAAACTTTTGAACCCTTAAGGGGGAGTTTTTTTTAAGGAGAAAATTTTTTCCCCCTTCCACTTGTGGGAAGGATCTCACAGTATTTTTTGGCAGAAAAGAGAATTGGGAAAGTTTTTGAGGGGGATTATGAAATTCAAAAGGGGTTAATAAATTTCCCCATGATCTGCGTAAGGGGGCGGGGGGTTTCGAACCAGTCGCCCCTTTAAATCCCCAGACCACCCCTCGGGGAAGTGATTCCCCAAACCCCTTTACAAACGGAGGCGAGACCGAATTTAAAAACGCTTTCTAAGCCCCAAGGGAAACAGGGGGAACTCGGGGGAATTTTTGGGTGAAACGCAAATTTTTAAAATGGGGGGGGGCTGGGGGGTTTCATTCCCCAAAGGAATGTAGCGGAGAGGGGGAAAAAACACTCATTTGTTGTTTTTGATAAAATTTCAACAGGAAGGGGGTTGCCCCCACCAACTAAAGGGAAGTAAGTAAAGGGGAAACCCGGGTTTTTGCCCTGCTTATTAAAAAGGATTGACTCTCGGAAGGGTTTTAAGACCCGGGGGTTTTGGGGAAAGAGCCCGACAAAACCCGGGGGAAAACCCCCCTGGTGCGAAAAGGGCGTTTTAAAGGGAATTTTAATGGGCAACCCTTTGGCCCGTGTCAAATTTGAGTCAGATTTTGTCAGGATTTACTCTCACTGCAGAAAGAAAAAAAAAACAATCTTCCCTACCGGCTTTGTTGGGGGTAGGCAAATCCCCCCAAAACCCTAACCAGGCTGCCAGCCCAAGTGGGGAAAAGAAAGGGGGCAGTGCAGGGTGGGAAAAAGGAAAAACAGAAAGCAGGGGGATTGACAGGCGCAATAGCAGCGGAGTCAGCGGGGGCCATAAAAGGTGGCCGTGGGGGTTGGTGCAGGGGGCCCAAATGAAAAAAAGGTCGTAGGGGGGGCGGGCCGGGGGGCCAGGGAGGTGGCCGAAAGGGGCCCGGTCCCGTGGGCCAGGGTTTGGCCGAAGTGGTGGTTCAAAAAGTTGTTGGCGTTCCATGGCAGTCAAAAATTGTAGGACCAGGGTGGGGGGCCCTCGGGGTGGGGGCCCAAACATGGCCACAAAAAAAACTGGAAAAAACCCACATTGGGGGGGGGACCGGGAAAAGGCCCGTAAAAAACGCATGGCAAGAAGGCGGGGTGACCAGTATCGTTAGAAAATCCCAAAAAGACGTCAGCTCAAAGGAGAGATGACCCAGGGGCCGGGAAAGGGTTTAAAAAGTAAATAAGGCTCAAAAAATTTTGGGCATGGGCCCAGGACGGGATTCAAACCCAAAGGGGAAATTTCCCTCAGGGGAGAAGGAAAATGGGTTCGGAAAAAGGGATGAAAAAAAGGTTTTTAATTTTTTTTAACTTTTGGGAAAAGGGGGAAAGATGATGGGTCGTCGAAAGTAAAGGGGGTTTCGCAGCCCATTTTCACGTGATCTTCGAACACAAACCCTGAGCAAAAAACCCACATTTGATGAATGTCAGGGAATTTTCCCCCAAAAAAGGCTTGAAGAGGATCGCGAGTTTTTCCACGCACCCCTTTTAAAGGAACTAAAAATTTTGGGAAAGGTGCGTGATCTCTTGTAAAGCTGGAATGCCCCAAACTACTGCCAGGTATCTAGGGGAGCCAAAAACGGCGGTAAAGGGTTTTGAGTGGGGCAAGAGTGGTCAAGGGTTGGATTTAGGGGCCTCCAGGGGGGGGTTGGGCGTTTTTGGGTGAAAAACAAAGGGGAAAACAAGGGTTTGGAGCAATCCTAGGGTGCTGTTATTGTGGGGGGGTTTTAGCGTCATCTTTTTAACGGCACTACGGGTAAAAAATGTAGTGGCCATTGTGTTTTATTTTTTTGATTCCCTTTGTTTTGGGGGGGGGTTGGGGGGCCTATGTTCATGTGTTTTTTTTTCGTTTTTAAATTTTTGGTTTTTTTTTGTTCTTTGGGCCCTTTAAAGGGAAAGCGGGGATTTTTAAATACTTGCTCGGGGGTGTTATGATTTTGATTTTTTAGGTTTTGATTTTTTTTTGGCTCATGTTTTTTTGCAAGTGGAAAAGTGTGAAAATGTCCTTTTATGTTGTAAAAATCAGGTTAAAGGGTTTGGGTTTTTGCTTTTTGTGGGGGGGCCCGGGGTAGCAGATTGTGGCCACACCCTGTTTTTGTTTTTCGATTTTTACCCCAGGGTGGGCCCCAAAAACCTGAATTTGAATTTGGGTTAATCATGGGGGGTTTTTAATTTTTTTGAAGTGAATAAAAATGATTAATTGTTATGCGGACATGCGGGGATAGCTAACGTTATAGAAAAGAGTTCTTGATTATATTTACCAGTTTATGATTTATTTGGTAAATGGCCTATCGGACTGTTTTTTTTTTTTTAAAATTTTGGATACATTACCTTGTTAGAGTTTGTTGAGGAAAGTGTTTCCCTTAAAAAGCTAGAGGTAGTGCGTTATATTTTCCATCCCACTGAGTTTTTTACCCAATTTGAAAACTTTCGCCTTGGGGAAAATGTTTTTTGGAAAACAACATTTTTTAGGTACGGGCCATGATTTCGGCCGAATGTTCTCGAGAAATTTAGGAAAAATTTTTAAAGGTATTTTCCTTTTTGTTGAGAGAAATTTCGGGGGTTCTTCAAGTGAAAAAAAAACCCTCAGGCATCACCAGAGGGGAATACCCCAGTGTTTTACTGAAGGGGGAGGAGTTAATGGGGAAATGTTTTCGCATGTCCGAGGGGTAGTGACAATGGGGTTGCCGACCCGCCGGTTTGGGTTTGGGGGTTTCCGTCCGCCACCTGGCTGGCTATTCACTGGGTTTTTCCCCGTGGGCCCGAAGGGGAAAGGGGATCGGTCAGGTGGGCCGTCAAAAGGGGTAAAGGTTTTACCGTCGCCTGCAGGCAGGTACAGCGACCAACCCGTCGTCCCGTTTGGGGGAAAAAGAATGGAAGGCTTTGGGCCCATTGAGTGATTCACACCCTTTTTAACTATAAAAGGTAGTTAAATACTTGAAGGATCGTCAAGGCTGGTAAGAAGTCCAGGGTGTTATACACCGGGAAACCTTGGGGGAATCGGGAAAATTTAGTTTTAAAAGGAGGTTTTTGCATTAACCCCTGAGTCCCAAGTCTTTTTTTGGCGCGCAGCTTTTTGGTGTGTGTGTATGTGTAGGGTGAAATGTGAAATTCCCTTGGGTTTGGGAAAAAATTAACCCTTTGGGGGTTTATTGGGACAAATCGTTTTTTGGGGGGTGTGTTGGGCCTGATTCCATTGGGTTTAGCAGTTTTAAAACCCGGGTTTTCTCTTTTTTTAGAACGAAAAATAAGGGGCTTGGAAAAACCCGGAAGTTTTGGGAAATCACTTAAAAGGGGAAAATGAAAACCCCCCTTTTGCTGGGGCCCCAAGAAAATACGCGTGAAAACAAGGTTGCTTTTCGCCCGTTGTTCCTGGGTGGGGGTCGTAAGTCAGGGGGAGGTTTCTGTAGCCTCGGACCGACGACGGGAAAAAATTTTTCCCCCCGGTTTTGGGGGCGGTGAAAAGCAAGACGGTCAGCATGTTGGGGCCCGACAGGGGCTGCCAGGGCAAAGGGGGGGTGGGTTTTCAGCCGGGGAAAACCTGGGGAGGGCCCACAGGAGGCCCCTTTTCCCTTGGGGGGGAGGGCAAAATACTGGGGGTGCCCGGGGAGGGCTTTGGGGGGGGAGGGGTTTCGATCAATACGTTGCCAGTGTCCCTTTAATGGGATTTGGCCAATCGGGAGGAACCCCAAAAAGTGTGGTAGCTTTTAGCTTGTGTCCCCACAGTGGGGTAGAGAAACCGAAAATTTAAAAACCCCAAAGGGAAGCTGGCCAAGGGTTTCGGGTTTTAAATTTTTTCTTAAGTTTATTAAAATGTTTCAAACAGAATTGTTTTGGGAAAATTGATTTCCCGGGTTT
>JAFLJL010001359.1:0-2500 GCA_018398815.1 Conus ventricosus | reverse complement strand
TCTCCCCCCCCCCCCCCCCCCCCCCCCCCCCCCCCCCCCGCCACCCCCCCTCGCTCTCCCCCTCTCTCTCTCTTCTTTCCCGGCTCCGAAAAAATTTGCTCGTCTTTTTGCGAGAGAGCCTGTAAAGTGTTGTTGAGGTCAGGGAAGTTGGAAGAAAAAAATATACGAGCGGCATACTCAGGAGGGGAAAGGGCTCACTGACTGAAAAATTGGCCCTCTCCTCAGAGTGCTCTTCCTCCTCGAGTCTCGATGCTGCCTGGTCTGGTGACTGGCCGAAGGGTGTCAGGAAAAGGCTTTATCTACGCCTTCGCAATAACAATGCACTGTTGCACGGTGCACTTTCACCATTTAGGCCTTCTGGAACTTCAAGTCTCCCCTCTCTCTCTCTCTCTCTCTTTTCTCTCTCTCTCTCTCTCTCCTCTCCCCCTTTCTTCTCTCTTCTCTTTGTATTTTTCTGTCTGTCTAATCCCTGTCTTTGTTTGTCTGTCTGTCTGTCTCTGTATTTTTCGGTCTTCTCTTTTTGTCTTTTTTTCTCTCTTCTTCTTCTCTCTCTCCTTTCTCTCTCTCCTCTCTCTCCTCTCTCTCTCTCTCTTCTCTCTCTGAGTGACGACCCCGTCGGGTTTCCCAGCAAGAGAACTTGTACAGCTCCGATAAAATTCTGTCGTCTTTTTTTTCAAGAGGAATTTAAACGTCCCGTTGAAAGTCTTTCTGGAATGGAAAGAAAAACGCGGGACGCCCCGCTACGTGACTTTTTCATGTTGAAAAAGGGAAAGGGGGGATAACGAGATGTGTGATTTTTATGTTGCGACAATGTCCCTCCTTCCCTGTACGCGACCCCCCCAAATCACAGGCGGGTTTTAAAAAAAATGCCCGTCAGAGATAAACGGGGCGGAAAAGGGGGGAGGAACACACAAAACCGCACAAAAAACAAACAAGAAGCCCCAACAGCATCGCGGGAAAGGCAAGAAGATGCCCGAGTTTGTGTACCCGGGCGCAAGATCGGGGGGTCGGGGGGCACAGATAAGACTAAAACAAAAAGTGAAGAAAAAAGCGACAAACCTTTGCCTCCTGGACCCGCTGGAGCTCTACCACCATTCTCAAAAAACAAACCCGGAAAATTCAACTCCAACGAAAAAGGTACTCTAAGTAGAGACTTTGGGGAGTCACCACCAACATTCCCCGAAGATCCAAACCCTTTATCATAAATGTCTCCCCGGGAGATCCTCCACTTTTATGATTCGCAGAGTGACAAAAAACCGACCCGTGGCAGGGAAAACCAACAGCCCAAAGGACGTCGGGTCAGGGAAAAAAAAGTACGATGGGGCGGGCCCACCCCTGGGGGAGCCCTCAACCCAAACAGGCGGCACGGTGGAACCCCCCGGGCGAGGAAGCGAGGGGGCCCCAAAACAGACCTGGGGGAGGAGGTTCTAAAAGAGCTGAGGCCTTTGCCTGACCGGGGGGGGGTGGGGGGGGGGGGGGGGGGGGGGGGGGGTCAAGGCCGTGCCAGGGACAGACGGAGGTGGAAGGTTGCTGTTGGGGGTCCTATGTTTCTCAAGGAGCGAAGAGGACAAAGTAAGAAAAGAAAGAACACAGGAAGCAAAAAGGGAATGTGAAAGTCTTTCATCCCGGTCCGATCTGTTCCCTCCGCCCTCTCCGAGTTTAATCACATGCCGACAGAACAGGCGACGACAATGGAGTCTTCTGTGCTGGCATTTTTCAGTACTCACACAAGCCGCCTTCCTCTGTACCTCTGCCTGCACCGAGTTCGCAGTTCCCCGATAGGAAAACACCACATCGACATGGCACCGTGCCACACTGCCAGTGAGTCAATGATAGTGCTGGCCTTGCCGGCACCGTTGCCACACTGCCAGTGAGTCAGTGATAGTGCTGGCCTTGCCGGCACCGTGCCACACTGCCAGTGAGTCATGTGATAGTGGTGGCCTTGCCCGGGACCGTGCCACACTGCCAGTTGAGTCAGTGATAGTGCTGGCCTTGCCGGCACCGTGCCACATGCCAGTGAGTCAGTGATAGTGGTGGCCTTGCCGGCACCGGGGCCACACTGCCCGTGAGTCAGTGATGTGGGGCCTTGCCGGCTGACACGGATGCTAATAAGCCATGCGTTTACCAAGATAACGCTGGTAATTCTCATGCAGTTTGTGAACGTGGTTCAGCTTTAGTTCTACGCAACAAGAAAACATTCGCTGCAGCAGCAAAATCCGCGTGATTTCAGCCAGCAGTTGTGATTATGACGTGCAATCATGTTTAAACACAGAAACCCATGCAGACAAAAGAACAATCACAGAAATGTAAGCCAGTAGTTGTGATTAAAGATGTAGCAATCGTTTTAAACACAGACACCCCATGCAGACAACAGAACATCACAGACATAATGTACAGCCAGTGTTGTGATTACGCATGTAGCAATCCCTGTTTAAACCCCAGGCACCCCATGCAGACAACAGAACAATTTACAGACATAATGATTATGCCACCGTTTTTG
>JAFLJL010001358.1:35722-48211 GCA_018398815.1 Conus ventricosus | reverse complement strand
TAGTGCAACAACACAACAACAAGAGTAAGACAATATGTTTCTCTTTTTGGAGGAGTTTCCCCTTCATGTCAGCGACTCTTAAGTCTTTTGCGCATGTCCGGGTGATGTCTGATTGCCTCTGTCTATGTGAATGTCAAAAGGCAAAAAAAAATTCTCTATTATATCACAATGACATGAAAAATACATTTGCGGTATAGAATTACCTTTTGATCTTTTTACCAAACATGAAAAAAAAACCTATATAATGTGATTTGCGTTCTTACGTACGACGTCTATGCTGATTGTTTGGCTACGGATCGTCGGAAGCGGTTTGTCTGTTCCTTACCTGTCTTCCTTTTCCCCATTCTATCTGTCTTTCTCCTTTTCCTTTACTTTTTTTTTCTTTTAGATATATTTCTGACTTGACTTTTGAGCGAGGCCGACGTTTAACAAAGGAAACGTATAGAGGGACGTCTTTGCAAATCAAGATGGCGCCCTAGAATTTGGACAGCGGCGTAAGGATGTCAGTCACCTTAATTTTTTATTTTATATTAGAACCCCCCCCCCCCCCTCCCACTCCTCATCCCAAACGCATCTATCCTCTCCCTTCAACACTTTCGTCCTGTCTGCCTGCCTGCCTGCCTGCCTGCCTGCCTGCTTGACTGTCTGTCTGCCTGCCTGCCTACCTGCTTGTCTGTCTGTCTATCTCTGTCTGTCTCTTTTCTGTCTCTCTCTCTGTCTCTCTCTCTCTGCTCTCTCTTCTCTCTCTCTCTCTCTCTGTCTCTATCTCTCTCTCCCTCCGTCCAACCCTCCCTCTTCCTCTTCTACTTTCCATCCCTTAACCTACATCCTGTAGAACTTTAATATCAATTCCGATGACCTAAATCCAGTCCAAGAACATGATGACGAACGAGCCAGATAGGAAGAGACTGAGAGAGAGAGAGAGAGAGAGAGAGAGAGAGAGAGAGAGAGGAGAGAGAGAGAGAGAGAGAAGACAGACAGACGAGGACAGATGAAGAGACAGAGAGACAGAGACAGGAGAGACAGCGACATAGAGAGACAGAGACAGAGAGAGACAGACAGAGAGAGAGCGACAAAGAGAGTCAAAGAGAGACAGAGACGAGAGAGACAAAACAGAGAGAGAGCGAAAGAGAGTCAAAAGAGACAGAGAAGAGCGAGAGAGAGAGAGAGAGGAGCGAGAGAGAGAGAGAGTGAGAGAGAGAGAGAGAGAGAGAGAGAGAGAGAGAGAGAGAGAGAGGTAATCTAAGTCTCTACGTTGTTGCCTGCCCTTGTTGACTTTAAACATGATTGCCTGTCTGGGTCAGCCTTCAACGTCGACAAAAGATACCGCTTCCCAAGCCTCCTCTCTCCCGCTTCCTCCCTCCCCGCCCCCCCCCCCCCCCCCCCCTCCTCTCCCACTCTTCCTTTTCATCCAGTCTCCTCTCCAGCCTTCCAGCCGTAAAGAAGTTGGCATACTGACACTACCACCGCGATAGGTCAGGAGACGAGGGGTTGCCTTTTGTTCAGGGTTTGATGGCCATTTCTGAGTTACAGACCTTTAAACGATCCTCCCAGTGTGGACTGAGAGGGGAGGAGACTTGTGAGTATAGGAGGTCACCTACCCCTTCTCCACCCCTCTCCCACCCACCTTCCGCTCTCCCGTTCAAAGCTGACAGTGACTTAGAGAGAAAAAGATACACCCGAAGGTGCGGGTAGGACCCCGGGGGAAGTACTGTCCTTGACTGCCGAACAACCAGCTGGGAGCATCCTGCACCAGCCTTGGAAGCCTGGCTGTGTTCACGTCGGGTGCAGAACGCACAGGGCATTCCATTCAATTAACACGTGAAGGGACATAACTGCTCCCTGGCAGATGCCATTTTGTACTGGCCTCTGGATGTGACACGACAGAACCTCCACGGGAGCGTTCCCATGGGTGCACCAACCCGTATTTCATGGCTGCAGAGCCCACGGCAAAAAAAAAAAGCCCAAAGAAAACGCCACCGCCGCCAAGCAAACTGCCGTGTGCATCCCTGTAGCCTCACTCGTTGCTGTTCCGCTGACAGGTGACGGCAGTACAACTCCAGACACGGCCAAACTTGTGTTCTTGTGTGTGTGACTCCGGTCAGGTTGTTGCAGGGGGCCTGGGACAGTGTCATGATTGGTCATCCGGGCAGTCAGAGTTGGTGTTTTGTTTTGTTTCCTCCCTTGCTGTTTTTTGTTTGTTCCGCCGTGTGTCCTCACTCGCACCGTTCATGTTCTCGACACAGTGACAGCATCTGGGTGGTGACGGCTGATGAATTTAGTCACTAGCAAATTCGGGAAGCGAGTACTTCGGCTACTGAAAACAGCCACTCGCCATTCCGGAGGCAATTGCTTTACCTGCTGAAAAAGCCACTTGACATTCCGGAAGCAATTACTTGACTACTGAAAACAGTCACTCGCAATTCTGGAAGCAAGTATTATGACGTCTGAAAACAATACTTGCACATTCTGGAAGCCATTACTTTGGCTACTGAAAACGGTGACCATGGCTTCTGAAAAATCATTATAACTCTTGAAGATTGCCATCATAAACACTGAAAAAAAAACCCAGGTCACTAGCAAGCTTGGGAGCACTCACCATGACTACTTAAAACAGTTCTGGCAATCTTAATAAACAGTCCCTATGGGTACAGAAAACATCACTATGCTACCGAAAAAGTTACTAGCGATTCCAAAACAGTCATTCGACACCAGCTATCCTGAAAACAGTCATAGCAATCCTGTAATCTATCACACCTGAAAAACAGTAACCACCAGACTTCACTCATGAAAACAATAACTATAACACCTGAAAACGTAAATTATCACTCCTCAAACATTATTACCACATCTAAAACTATAAATATCCACTCCTGAGTATAGTAACCACCTACCTGAAAACAATAACTACCAATCCTGAAAACAATAACAACCAATCCTGAAAACAATAACTACCAATCCTGAAAACAAATAATACCAATCCTGAAAACACTAACTACCAATCCTGAAAACAATAACTACCAATCCTGAAAACAATAACTACCAATCCTGAAAACAATAACTACCAATCCTGAAAACTGTAACTACCATCTGAAAACTGTAACTGTCACTCCTGAAAACAGCAACCGCCTTCCCTGAAAACAGTAACCGCCACTTCTGAAAACTATAGCTGCCATTTCTGAAAACACTAGCTGCTACTCCTGAAAACAGCAACTGCCACTCCTGAAAACAGTGACTGCCACTCCTTAAAACAGTGACTGCCACTCTTAAAACAGTGACTGCCACTCCTTAAAACAGTGACTGCCACTCCTGAAAACAGTGACTGCCACTCCTGAAAACAGTGACTGCCACTCCTGAAAACAGTGACTGCCACTCCTGAAAACAGTGACTGCCACTCCTGAAAACAGTGACTGCCACTCCTGAAAAACATGACTGCCATTCCTGAAAACAGTGACTGCCACTCCTTAAAACAGTGACTGCCACTCCTTAAAACAGTGACTGCCACTCCTTAAAACAGTGACTGCCACTCCTTAAAACAGTAATTGCCACTTCTGAAAACAGTGACTGCCACTCCTGAAAACAATAACTACCACTCCTGAAAACAGTAACTGCCACTCCTGAAAACAGTAACTGCCATTCCCGAATACAGCAGCTGCCACTCCTGTAAAGAGTAGGTGCAATTTCTGACAACAGTTGTCAGGACTCTTGAAAGAGAGGAAGCCCCTAATCCAGTCCCGCTGTTTACACCCCAGACCATTTCTGTTGCCTGGGATACATGCACACAGAAACAAAACTGTGTATAGAAAATGGCGTGCGCCTAATCGTATAGAAAATGGCACGCGGCTTATCAAGTGGAAATAAGTCTTTAACACCGTTTTTCGCGCACACGGCTTAATATAGTCCTAAGGTTGATCATCATTATGTTTGTTTGTTTCTTTGTTATTGCAGCATGCCTGCCAGAAGATCATCTTTTTCGCGAAAGTTATTTTTTCCTCGTCATAAGTGCCGTTTAGTTCACCCACGCAAGTAGACGAAGTCTCACGTGAAACGTCAAATAATCATCGTTTTCGTCGTCATGAACGTTTGACGCCAAAGGTGTCCCATACTTCAGCGCTAATGTTATTAGTAGAGGGAGGAAGGGACTGGTATGGGGGTGGGGGGGGGGGGGGGGGATCAGTCGAGTCGGGAGCTTTTGCTGTCTTGATTTAGAGATGATCGGCTCTGGGATCTTGATGATGATCAATTTTCATGGGCGTGTGTGTTTTGGGGACGATTTGGGCGTTTAGGTGAGAGGACCGCTGTGACGTGTCCTGTCTCATGGGCAGGGCTTTCAATTGACTGCTGGAGGAGGACGTTGTGGAAAGTGCCCAACGAGGACTGGATCAGATTGGATCCATTCTGATAGAGGAGGGATGGCTTTGTCTGGAATGGGTGCAGTCAGAGCGAGAGAGAGAAGAGAGAAAGGAGAAGAGAGAGAGAGAGAGAGAGAGAGAGAGAGAAGAGAGAGAGAGAGAGAGAGAGAGAGGGGAGAGAGAGAGGAGAATGACAATGACAATGATTCCTTATCTTATAACGGTAAGAGTATTGGCTTAGTTAGCATTTTTCATACTTGCCGTTACTATTCTACGAAACTAATACAAGGGAGAGAGAGAGAGAGAGAGAAGAAGAGAGAAGAGAGAGAGAAGTGTGCGTGGGGTGTGGTGTGTGTTGGTGTTTTGTGTGTGTTGTGGGGGTGTGGTGTGTGGTGTGTGTGTGAGAAGAGAGAGTGAGGAATTTTGGGGGGTTTAGTAAATATATTTTATAAAAAATGTGTGTGGGGGGGTGTGTTGGGGTTTGTGTGTGTGTGTTTTGTGTCGCGCGCGCCGTTTCGTCGCGATTTGGTTTTTTGGGGTTGTTTTTTGTGTGGGGTGTGTGTGGTGTGTGTGTGTGTGTGTGTGGGGTGGTGTGTGTGTGTGTGTGGTTAACCTCTGCGTGGGGTGCATAATGCGCGCGCGCCGCGTGTGGTTGTGTGGGGTAATTATAAAATGCGTGTTCCAGCAAATTTTTGATTATTTGTTGCGTAATTTTTTCCTCCCTATATTATTTTAAAACCCCTTTCCGTAAAGCCAAAAAGAAACGGACTCTCGTAAACTGACAAAAGGGCCCCCCTCAAAGGAAAATCTTTGCCGTGGGGGAACCCCCTAAAAATTTTTGACACCGTCTGGGTGTGCAGGAAAAAAAAGCCCCTTTAACGTGCGGGGCACACGCCACCCAATTTTGGAAAAAACGCGGAGAGAATTTCCCGCCCGAAAACGATTTCGTAATCCCCGACACTTTTTTTCCCCAGGGACGTGGGCCAAAAAAAAACGGGCCCCAAATTTAAACCAAAACATCAGCTTGATAAAAACCCGGGCCCCCCACCCAAACATTTCCTCTGATTTGAAAGAGGGAAACACCCCCACCAATCGAAAATACATGAAACAAGCAACACCCCCCCCCCCCCCCACCCCCCCTGTCTGATGTCCTGCCCCCAAACGGGGGCTCTCTTTTTTTGTCTTTTTCGGAAAAAATTTTCCCCCCATTTCCATTTCCCCCCTGCTCCCTCTGTGTGCTGCCACAGGGGCCCAACCCTTTTATTCCCGCCTCTGTTGGGGCCAAAAGGCCATTCCCTTCGACTCCCTCTGTGTGCTGCCCCCGGCCATTCCCCCGTGATCCCGCCTCTGTGTGCTGCCACCGGCCATTCCCTCTGATCTCCCCTGTTTGGTGGGCCCCAGGGCCCTTCCTCTGATCCCCTCTGTGTGCTTTCCACAGGGCCCTTCCCTGTGATTTTCCCTCTGTGGCCGGGCCCCAGGGCCCTTCCCTTTTGATCTCCCCTGTGTGGGGGGCCCATGCCAATTTTCCCTTGATCTCCCTCTGGGGTGGGGCTCCCCCCGCCATTTTCCCCCTGATCTTCCCCCTTGTGGTGCCACAGGCCAAATTTCCCCCTGATCTCCCTCTGGGGTGGGCCACAGGCCATTTCCCTCGATCTCCCTCTGTGTGCTGCCACAGGCCATTTTCCCCCTATCTCCCCCCGTGTGGTGCTCCCTGCCCCTTTTCCCCTGATCTCCCTCTGTTGGGCCCCCTTGGGCCCTTTTCCCCCTGACCCCCCCCTGTGTGGAACCACAGGACTGGCATGCTCGGGGAGCACTTTAGAAAAAAAAAGAAAGAAAGGAATGATGAAAGGAAGAAAAGAAAGAAATGATGGGGGGTATAGATTTGATAGATAATAGTAGGTAAAAAGATAGATAGATAGAAAAAATAGATAGATAGATAGGTAGATAGGGAGAACGGGAGGGTAAAAAGGGAAGGGGTAGGTAAGGGGAAAAGGGGGAAGGAAGGAAGGAAAAAGGAGGAAGGAAAGGGAAGGGAAAGGGAAGGGGAAAGGAAAAGGAAGGGGAAAAAATAAAGGAAAAAAAGAAAAGGAAGGGAAAGGGAAAAAGGAAGGAAGGTAAAAAGGAGGGAAGGAAGGGAAAGGAAAACAAAAAAAAAAAAAGAAAAAAAAAAAAAAAACAACCAAAAAAAAGAAGGAAATACAAAAAAAAAAAAAAGGAAGAAAAGGAAACGCAAAAAGGACCCCCTGTGGGGGCATGCACTCTTTTTATCCCACTACTGGGTGTTTTTCCCCAGGAACAAAAGCTATTACATTTGGGAACACGGGGTAAGCGATAACCTTTATGCCACAAAATATTTTTTTTTTTTCCCCCCGGGGCACAAGGTTTTATTCCCTTTCCTTTCCCCCGGAAAACAATTTTCTATCCAGGTTATTTCCCCCCCCCCCCCCCCCCCCCCTCCCCCCCCCCCCCCCCCCCCCCCCCCCCGAATCACAGGTTGTCTGGAGACAAAAAACCATTTTTTTTTTCTGGTTTTTTTTCCAAACCCTAAATTACGCTTGTTTTGGGTTTTTAACAGCGATCGCAAAACCTTTTTTTAAAAATTTTTTCCCGCAGAAACCAAGGATAATAAAATAGCAGGAGAAAAAAAAAAAAAAACAAAAAACATTTTTTAAGCATCAGGGAAATTTATGCGCAGGCAAACAGCACGAAAAAAAAGTTCTGATCCTAGTGAAAATTAGATATATTCCAAGTAAGAAAAGTTCTGATTTTGGGGAAAGAAAAAAAAAAAAAAAACCCCTTTTTTCCCCAGGAAAACAAATTTAAAAACGCTAAAATTTTTTCCCCATAGACCAACAGGCCAAAAGTGACCCCCGGGGTTTTTTGCACACAAAACCCACAAAAAACCGGGGGCCGGGGCAAACCGGGGCACACACCAAAACACACACCCCACACACACACACACACCACACAACCCAACACACACACACACACACATACACACAAAGCAAACCCCGCACCCCACGCACGCACGCCCCGCACGCACGAAAGCACCCCACGGGACGCCCCGCGCGCGCACAACAAAAACGCAAAGACAACAAACCCACAACCCACACACACACACAACACACACAACCCCCACCCACACACCACACCCACACATATATTTTAAAAATAAAATTTTATATATATATATATAATATATATATATTAAATATAATAAATTTTATATATATATAAATAAAATGCAGAAACAATTAAATAGTGGGGGAAAACAAGTTTTTAGGGGACTTTTTGCATTCTGAAGGGGGCGTTTTTAAAAATCTAATTATATTATTTTAAAAATATATAATATTTTAAAATAAAAGAAAATGGGAAAGTATATATATAAAAAAAAAAATATACATAAAATAAAATATAAAAATATAATATATATAAAATAAATAAAATATTAAATAAATATAAATTATATATAAATATATAAAAAAAGAAAACTTAAAAGGGCGAAAAAGGTGCTTGGCACCCGGTTTTTTTAAATGCCCCTCCCCCAAAAACCAATGGGGGCACCCACCTTCCCAAAAAATCTATGTTACCCCCTTCAGGGGGGGGGGGGGGGGGGGGGTGGTTAATCTTCCGGTTTTACCCCCACAGGCCCCGCCCCCCCTTGCCGCCTTTTCCCCTTGCCAACTCCCTTTTTAAGCCCTTTGGCTCCCCCCGGGCCCAGCCCCCCGAAAAAACATAACCCGGGGGGCGTTTTGGGGGGGGGGGGGGGGGGGGGGAGGGTTTTGGGAAAGAAGAAAATGGCCTTTCTGTGGGATAACAAGGGGGTTTTAAACCACCTTTCCCAACCCTTATAAATTTTGGGCCCGGGGGGGGGGGGGGGGGGGAGGGAGGAAGGGGGGGTGGGGGGGGGGGGGGGGGTTATCATGGCAAAACACCCAAACCTTATTCAGTTTCCCGGGGGGGGGGGTTTGGGGGGGGGGGGAAAAAAAGTTTTTTTTGTTTTTGGAATTTGGGGGGAAGGGAAAAAAAAGGGGGAAAAGGAGAAAAGGGGAAAGGAAAAAAAGGGAAGGAAGGGGGGAAGGGGGAGAGAGAGAAGGAGGGAAAAAGGGGAGAGAGAGAGAAGGGGAAAAGAAGGGAAAGGGAAGAACCACAACAAGAACACACACAAAAACACACACAAAACACAAAAACACAACCCACCCCACACCCCAAAAACCACACACACACACACAAAAACCCCCACAGAAAAGAGGAGGGGGGGAGAGGCAGACAGAAAAGACAGAAAAGAAAAACCAAAGCACGCACCGCCAAAAACGCCCCCGCACGGGACCCCACGGCCGGGACGCACGCAAACGCAAAGGCAACACCACACACGGGACCCTCCCCACACAACCCCCCAAACACACACACAACACAACCCCACACACCACACCGCCACGCACGGGAACCACCCACACACACACACACACAACACACACACACAACCCCACCCCACACACACACCACACACACAAGAGAGAGAGAAGAGAGAAGAGAGAGAGAGAGAGAGACTGACAGACAAAACAGAAAAACAAGAGACAGACAGACGTTTGACAGAGGGGGGGGGGGGGGGGAAAAGGGGAGGGGAAAGGGGAGGGGGTCCTTTTTCGGGGAAAAGGGACCAAACCCTTTTTTTTTTTAATCCCGGGGCGGGCGATGGGAAAGCGGGAAAAACGGGAAATACAAAAAAACGGGAAAAACATTAAAGTTTGTTTTTGAAATGTCCACCAAAAATGGGGAGAAGGGAGAAAACAGACAGAAAGACAGCCAAAACAGAC
This sequence comes from Conus ventricosus, assembly GCA_018398815.1. Taxonomy (NCBI): domain Eukaryota; kingdom Metazoa; phylum Mollusca; class Gastropoda; order Neogastropoda; family Conidae; genus Conus; species Conus ventricosus. Next base: position 39,042 of record JAFLJL010001358.1, on the reverse strand, counting down.
AACACCAAAAGAGGAGGATGAACAATAGAGCACTCAACAAGACCCGTAAGGCCCCCCTTCCCCGAAAGTCCGAAAAGCCGTTTTTTCATGGAACCCAAAACAAAAAGAGAGAGAGAGAAAAAGAGAGAGAGAAAAGGGGGCGAGAGAAAAGAGAGAGAGAGAGAGAAGAGAGAGAGAGAGAAAGAGAGAAACAGAAAAGACAGACCCGAAAAGAAAAAGACAGACAGAGCGAGAGAGAGTCCGAGACAGAGACAACACACACACCCCCCCAAACAAAACAAGACCCGAAAAAAACAAAAGGGGAAATTCCAAAAAACATTCGTTCCAACTTTTTAGGGCCCCTGCAACCCCCCCCCCAAACCCCCCCCTCCCCCAAACCCCCACCCCCCAAACCTTTTTTAAAAACCCCTTTCCCCCCTCACCCTCCCCCCTCCCCACCAACCCCCCCCCTCCCCCTCCCCTTCCCTCCATCCCCCTCAAAAAGACCCCCACCCCCCCCCCCCACCCCCGCCCCCACTAGAAAAAAAAAGGGGGTATTTTTCCAACCCACCACCTTAAAAGGGGACATCGAAATTTGGGGGTGGTCAAATTTTCCGACCTCCCCCCCTCCCCCTCCCCCCCCTCCCCACCTCTTGTCCCCGTCAGCGCGGGGGTGGTCTTTTTTGACGTTAAAAAGTGTGAAGGGGGGTTTTTCCCCCAGGTTGAGAAAAAGTGGGAAAATTGGGAAAAACGGAAGGGGCCTTTTCCCCGTTTTGGGAAAATTTGGGGGGGAAAAAAAAGGCAGTTAAATGTCTGGCGTTTGGGGAAGGGGTTTTTGGGGAAAAATTAAAAAAACCCCTTCCGAAACCCAAACAAAAACATCTTCAAAACAAAAAAAAGAGAAAACCAAACAACAAAGGCACAAACAAATAAATTCTAATTGTCCGAAAATCGCCCGACATCGCGGCTGACAGCTTGCTGTACTTATGGAGTGTAACCATTTGTTGTCAAGAGTTACTGTTCTTGCCAAGAAGATCGCCATTGATCAACATTTGCGCTCTTTCTAGCTTTCTGTTCCTCATAACTCATATGTGTATGAGATGTAAGATGGTTGAGGAAACCGGTGCTGGGGGTTGGGAAAGGTTGGGAAAAGGTTGGGAATTTTGTTTTCTCCAAGTCTGTATGAACCCTGTGAAGGGCCGACACAAAAGTAAGGGAGGGGAAAAACCTTCGAGTAAGCATCTGGTCTCTCAAGCTGGACACGGCAAACGTGACTCCGTGACTGCACGCCAGAACTAATGTGCCAGACCTTGCTCACTTAAGGAGTCGAGTATTTATAGACTGGCGACATTGGATTAGTTTGGATAATTTATTTATTTATTTATTTTTTTGGTGCCTGATAGTTGATTCTCCTCATTTTTCTTTCATATGGCCATCAAGGTACAAGCCAGGTGGTTCCAAGCAGACAGATTAAAATCAAGGAAAAGGGATTATTCTGTGCGTTTTAGGCTGCTGTAAAGATAGGGTCACGGGTGAGTGCAAAGGTCATGTATTTGAAGATTTTGATTTCGTCGGTGAAGATCCCCCCAGACAGGGAAATAATTGGTGGAGGGGGGTGGTTGTTCTTTTAATCAGATATCAGTTTAACATGAAATGCTGGCTCAGATTTATGGTAGGCCTCAAAACGCTTACATGGATTATAGTTTTGTTTTGTTTTTTTAAAGAGCAAAATCCTACTTGTGGCGAGTGGCCACAACGATTCGGAAAGGGCAGGCTCGGAGAAAAGACACTGATCTTAAGTTGGACACGGAAACGTGAGCGACCATATGTGTGTGTGTGTGTGTGTGTGTGTGTGTGTGTGTGTGTGTGTGTGTGTGTGTGTGTGTGTTGTGTGTGTGCGCGTGCGTGCGTGCGTGCGTGCGTGCGTGCGTACGTGAGTGCGTGTGCGCGCGTGCGAGCGAGCGTGTGTGTATGATTATATTGTAGTTTCGTAACATCTAAAGACGATCAATTCGTCGAAAAGTCACTTGACTGTCTGTCTGATGTTGTAAGACTAAAATAATCAGTACTTTTTTGGCAACCGTTCTGTGTGGGTTAATTACACATTTTGGCTGTTTATCAGTAGCGCAGCGCTCTGTTTCCGAATGCTTTGTTAAGCTGCAGATTGAAGTGAAAACTCGTTCCAAATAAATGCCGACATCCTTGTAGGAAGAGAAATATTGAGATTGGCATGCGTGGTTTGTTTTGACAAGTGGCACGGCAGGTAGAAGAAGCAGTTCCAGACTATCATCATGAATGCCTTGTACTCTGTGTAAGAGAGAGAGAGAGAGGGGGGAGAGAGAGAGAGGGAGAAAGAGAGAGAGAGAGAGAGGGAGAGGAGAGAGGGGGGAGAGGGAGAGAGAGAGGGCAGGGTTCGTAGGGTCCTTTCAAGTCCTTTTAAGTCCTTATGAATTGGAATTTTGGTTAAAAGGCCTTTTAAGTGCTTTTGATTCAGCAAGTTGGTCCTTTTAACTCATCAGGAGGTACTATTTAAGTTTTGAAAGGTACTGTTAAGTCCTGTTTTATCAAGAGAAAGAGACTTGAGAACGAACTGAAAACACCGACAACCAAAACCGTACTGTTGCAAAGAGTTGAAAGATGCCGACGCGATATCGTCTGAAACTCAGTACTGTACAAGGATAGTACTACTAGGCCTATAACATTAGTGCGCTTTCTGCTCAGTGGCAGACGACGTGAAGCCGCGCGCAGTGGCTATGAGTCACGCCTGCTGCTTTGCTTAGCTTTGACGTCATGGGTTCCAAAGAGCAGACGCGGTGCTAATGTTTGCGGCATATAGCTGACTCAATATTTTCGGTCAAACGATCTATGTTAAAAGGTTCCCTGTATAGAAATTAATTAAAAGAGTGAGGCAATAAAGATGAAAACATATTACCCAAATAAATGTAGGTACATAACATCACGGTTTGCGAACATGCGAACATAACAAACTGCCTTGGAGAACAGCTATATGCGCGTTCTTGAGCAGCATGTACAAGATAGATGCCTTCTCCCGTCTCTTCTCCTCCTTCCTCCTTTTTCCCTGCGCTAGCTAATTCTGACGGAGGCCTAGTTTGGAAAGTTTTAAAAAAGTTTTGTTTGCAAGCTAAACGTTCAAAAATGCCAGGGAAATGTTCCTTTCAGATAGATGGTTATCTGATAAAGTTTATTGCGAGTGGGTGAGAAGCCATACTGTGGACAAGCATTCTGCTCGGTGTCCTTTTTTGTGGGGTTTCGTTTAATTAAGAAATGTGATGTTGGGGAAAAAAAGGGGAAAAAGAGTGTAGTGGACTGCAGTAAATGTG
>JAFLJL010001358.1:12500-34722 GCA_018398815.1 Conus ventricosus | reverse complement strand
CTTCCCCCCCTTTTTCCCCCCCCCCCTTTTTTTGTCCCCCCCCCCTCCCCCCCCCCCCCCCTTTTTTTTTTTTTTATCAGATGCCGCTTCAGACAAAATTGACAACGTTTGGCAAGCAAGCAGGGGCAAAGTGCCGACTATCAAAAGAAACTCTACACACCACAACAAAAACGCAACACACACAACACACAAAAAACCCTTACACACCACAACCACACACACACACACCACACCACAAACCACACCCACACCACGCACCACTTTAAAAGCATGCCTTAAATCCGGGGGGGGGGGGGGGGGGGGGGGGGGGGGGGCGATGTTTAGAAGAAGACGACTGAGATGGGGGAAGACGAGAGGTCAAACCCTTGTTTGCGAGCTAGCCATGGAGGAGAAGGCGGAGAAGTGGGGGGGGGGGGGGATTGGGAAAGTGGGGGGGGAGAGGGAAGGGGGAAGGGAAAGATGGGGAGGAGTAGGAGTGTTGCTTGTTTTTGATTGCTCGCTTTGGCCCCTTTTTTTTGAACGGCGGGCCCTTGTTGTTTTTAGGGAAAGGGAAAGAGAGGCCGAAGTGAATTTGATATGTAAAGGATTTTTTGGGGGGGGGTTTGGATTTTTGTTCTTTGTTTTTTTTTGATTTCTGTTTTTGTCGTTGTTTTTTTTTTTTTTTTCCTTTCTTTCTTTTTATTAAACGGTCATTTTCATCATATCACATCATCTCACATCATCATCATGTGTGTCGCGTCGTTTTCGTCTCGCATCATGTCTCGTCGTCGTCTCATCTCGTCGTCATCATCATCTCATCACCCCAAAACCACCACCCCCCTCGTCTCGTCGTATCTATCTTGTCATCCATGGTCTCATCGTCGTCGTCGTCTCGTCGTCTCGTTGTCGTTGTTGTCGTCGTCGCGTCGTATCACATCATCATCATCATCACTCATCATTCTTCATCATCATCATTGCTTTTTCTTCTGCTTTTTTTTCTTTTCTTCTTCTTTTCTTCTTTCTTTCTTTTCTTTTCTTTTTTCTTTTTTCTTTCTTCTTCTTTTTTTCTTCTTCCCTTTTCCCATTTCTCTTCCCCCCCCTTCCCCCTTTTCTTATCAAAAACTTTTTTTCCCCCCTTCCCACTTTAAAAAAGTATGGTTTAGGAGCAAAAATCAAAAAACAAAAGAGTAAAAAACAAAAAAAGCGAAATTCGTGGTTTCAAAAAGTGTCAATATTTTTTTTTTTTTGGGATGGAGTTTTTTCCCCCTTCATGGCAGCACTTTTTAAGTCTTTTGCGCTGTCCGAGGTGTGTTGATTCCCTTGTGTGTAGGAAATGTCAAAGGCAAAAAAAAAAATTTTCTTTTTAAACACAAGAATGAAAAAAATTTGCGTTATAAAATTCCTTTTGTTTTTTTAAAAACATGAAAAAAAAAATTTTAAAATTGTGATTTGCGTTCTTACGTCGCGTCTTGTGTTTGTTTGGCTACGGACGGGGAAAGGGGTTTTTTGTTTTTTTACTGTTTCCCTTTTCCCCTTCTATCTGTCTTTCTCCTTTTCCTTTTTTTTTTTTTCTTTTGTTATTTTTGATTTTGATTTTGAGCGGGCCGACGTTTAAAAAAGGGAAAAAGAAAGAGGGACGTCTTTGCAAATCAAGGGGTGGCGCCTAAATTTAAAAAACCCCCCCTTTAAAGCATCACCTTTTTTTTTTTAAATTTTTTTCCCCCCCCCCCCCCCCCCCCCCCCCCCCCCTTCCCGACCCCTGCCGCCTCCCTGCTGTGCCTGCTTGACGTCTGTTGCTGCCTGCCTCCTGCTTGTTGTCTGTCTATCTCTTCTGTCTCTCTGTCTCTCTCTCTGTCTTCTCTCTCTGCTCTCTCTCTCTCTTCTCTTCTGTTTATCTCTCTCTCCCCCTCCGCCCAACCCCCCTTTCCTCTTTACTTTCCACCCCTAACCTACCCCTGTAGAATTTTAAATATCATTCCGATGACTAAATCCAGTCCAAAAAACATGATGACGAAGGGCCCAGATAGGAAGAGATGAGAGAGAGAGGGGGGGAAGAAGAGAGAGGAGAGAGAGGAGAGGGAGAGAGAAGAGAGAGGGGAGAGAGAGGAAAAGGGAAAGAGAAGAAGAGAAGAAGAGACGGGACAAAAGACAGGGGACAGGAGACGGCAGGGTGAGCCAGCGGACATAGAGAGCAGAGACAGAGGAGACAGACACAGGAGAGAGCGAAAAAGAGAGTCAAAAAGAGACCAAAAAAAGGGGGGGTAAAGGAGAGAGAGGGGGAAAGGAGAGAGAGAGAGGAGAAAAGGGGAAATGGAGGAGAGAGGGGGAGGAGAGAGAGAAGGTAATCAAAGTCTTTACGTTGTTGCCTGCCTTGTTATTTAAACATGTTCCCTGTTGGGTCAGCCTTAACGCGACAAAAGTTACCGCTTCCCCAACCCTCCTCTCTCCGTTTCCCCCTTCCCCCCAGTCCCCCCCCCCCCCCCCCCGCACCCCCCCCCTCCTCCCCCACTTTTTCCTTTTCACCCGTCCCCTTCCAGCCTTCCGCCGTAAAAAAAGTTGGCAATGAAAACCCCACCGCGATGGTAGGAGACGAGGGGTTGCCTTTTGTTCAGGGTTTGATGGCCATTGTTGAGTTACGACTTTAAAACGATCCTCCCATGTGGACTGAGAGGGGAGGAGATTGGAGTTGGAGGTTTACCTACCCCTTTCCCCCCTTCCCCCCCACCTTCCGCTCTCCCTTTCAAAGTAGTGACTTAGAAAAAAAAAGATCCCCCGAAGTGCGGGTAGGACCGGAGGAAGTAGCCCTTGATCCCGAACAACCAGGGGGGGAGCATCCTGCACCCCCTTGGAAGCCTGCGCTTTTGGTCCAGTCGGGTGCAAAAACCCCGGGCTTTCCATTCATTAACAGTGAAGGGAAAACTGTCCCTGGCAGATCCATTTTGTACTGGCCTTGGATGGACACGACAGAAAACCCCCACGGGAGCTTCCCATGGGTGACCAACCCGTATTTCATGGCTGCGAGCCCCGGCAAAAAAAAAAAAAGCCCCAAAGAAAAAAGCCCGCCAAGCAACGCCGTGTGCATCCCCTAGCCTCATGTTGCTGTTCCCCTGCGGGGGACGAAGTAGAACTCCGCACGGCCAAAAATTTTTGTTCTTGGTGTGTACCGGTCAGGTTGTTGCAGGGGGACGGGGACAGTGTCCTGACATTGGTCCCAGGATCAGGTTGGTTTTGGTTTTTTTTTGTTTCCCCCTTGCTGTTTGTTTGTTCCGCCGTGTGTCCTCACTCGGCCCGTTTGTTTCAAAAAAGTGACAGCGTTGGGTGGGGGCGGCTGATTATTAGTCACTGCAAAATTCTGGAGCAAATCTTCGGTATGAAAAAAAGCCCTTGCCCTTCCGGGGGGGGCAAATTTCTTTGTGCTGAAAACAGTCACTCGCAATTCTGGGGAAACAAGTATTATGACGTTGAAAACAAAAATTGCACATTCTGGAAAACATTACTTTGGTGCTGAAACGGTGCCATGGTTCTGAAAAAACATTATGACTTTTAAAAATTGCCATTTATAAAACCCGAAAAAAGTCACCCGACCATGAAAAGGGCCTAGAAGTTGGGAAACCCCCCCAATACGTAAAAAGTTTTGGGAATTTATAAAAAGCCCTGTGAGTACAAAAACTCACTATGGTACCCAAAAGTTAAGTGAACCCAAAACAGTATTCGACACCCGCTACGGAAAACGTATAGCAGTCGTTATCTATCACACCTCTGAAAAAAAAGTAACCCCCGACTCATCTGCAGTCATAGCAATCCTGAAATCTATCCCCCCTGAAACAGTAAAACCTCAAAACCCCCCATGAAAACAATAAAAATCACCTGAAAATTTAAAAACACCCCTCAAACATCAAAATTTCCCCTCTGAAAAATATGAGTATCCTCCTGAGTACAGCAAACCCAAACCCACCTGAAAATAATAACTGCCCCTCCTGAAAACAATAACCGCCATTGAAAACAGTAACGCCATCCCCGAAAACAGTAACCGCCATTCTGAAAAAAAGTAACCCCCTTTTGAAAACGTAACTGCCCTCCCGAAAAAAAATAGCTGCCAATCTAAAAAGTGTTGTACTCCTGAAAACAGCAATGCCCCTTCTGAAACGGGAACTGCCCCTTCGGAAAACAGAAACTGCCCTCCTGAAAAAAGTGATTGTCCCCCTGAAAAAGTAACTGCCCCTTTGAAAACAGTAGCTACCATTCCTGAAAACAGTAACTGCCCTTCTAAAACAGTAGACCATTCCCGGGAAAAAAAGAATGCCATTCTGAAAAGATAGCTACCCTTCCGCTAAAAAGAACGCATTCTGAAAACAGTAGCATTCCCGAAAAAGAACTGCCATTTGAAAAACAGAACGTCACTTTTGAAAACAGTGCTACCATTTGAAAACGTAATGCACTTTGGAAAAAAGTAACTGTACTTTTGAAAACAGTAAAATGTCCTCCTGAAAAAAAGTAAAAAGTCACTTTTGAAAACAGTAATTTCCAGTTCTGAAACAGTAACTGTCACTTTTGAAAACAGTCTGTCACTTTGAAAACATAACTGCCACTTCTGAAAACAGAACTGTCACTTTTGAAACAGTAACGTCATTCTGAAAACAGTAACTGCCACTTTTTAAAACGTAACGTCCTTTTTAAACAGTAAATGCCCACTTTTGAAAAAAGTAAAATGTCACTCCTGGAAAACAGTAACTGTCACTCTGAAAACAGTAAAAATGTCACTCCCGAAAACAGTAACTGTCACTCCTGAAAAAAATAACTACCACTCTGAAAATACAACGCCCCTTTGAAAACAATAATTTTCCCCTCCCGAAAACGCAACTGCCCCTCCCGAAAAAAAATAAGCCACTCCCGAAAACAAAACTGCCCCTCCCGAAAACTGCAACTGCCCTCCTGAAAACATAATACCACTCCGAAAACTGAACTGCCACTCCTGAAAAATGCAACTGCATCTGAAAAAAAATACTACCACTCCTGAAAAAAAGGGAACTGCCACTCCTGAAACAATAACTGCCATTCCCGATTCAGCAGCGCCACTCTTAAAGAGTAGGGGCAATTTCTGAAAAAGTTGTCAGGACTCTTGAAAGGAGGAAGTCCCAATCCAGTCCCCCTGTTTCACCCCCGACCATTTTGTTGCTGGGTTTCATGCACAGAAACAAAAAAATGTGTTTTAGAAAAGGCGTGCGCCCAAACTGTATAGAAAAAAGGAGGGCTTATCAAGGGAAATAATCTTTAAAAACCCTTTTTTCGCGCAAACCCCGGCTTAATATTGTCTAAAGGGTTGTCATCTTGTGTTTGTTTGTTTTTTGTTTTGGCAGCATGCTGCCAGAATGTCCTTTTCCGGAAAGTTATTTTTTCCCCGTATAAGTGCCGTTTAGTTCACCCACGCAAGTAGACGAAGTCTCACGTGAAACGTCAAATAATCATCGTTTTCGTCGTCATGAACGTTTGACGCCAAAGGTGTCCCATACTTCAGCGCTAATGTTATTAGTAGAGGGAGGAAGGGACTGGTATGGGGGTGGGGGGTGGGGGGATCAGTCTAGTCGGGAGCTTTAGCTGTCTTGATTTAGAGATGATCGGCTCTGGGATCTTGATGATTATCAATTTTCATGGCGTGTGTGTTTGGGGACGAATTGGGCGTTTAGGTGAGAGGACTGCTGTGACGTGTCCTGTCTCATGGGCACGGCTTTCAATTGACTGCTGGAGGAGGACGTTGTGGAAAGTGCCCAACGAGGACTGGATCAGATTGGATCCCATTCTGATAGAGGAGGGATGGCTTTGTCTGGAATGGGTGCAGTCAGAGCGAGCGAGCGAGCGAGCGGGGAGAGAGAGAGAGAGAGAGAGAGAGAGAGAGGGGAGGAGAGAGAGAGAGAGAGAGACAATGACAATGACAATGATTCCTTATCTTATAACGGTGAGAGTATTGGCTTAGTTAGCCATTTTTCATACTTGCCTTTACATTCTACGAAACTTATACAAGAGAGAGAGAGGAGAGAGAGAGAGAGAGAGAGAGAGATGAGAGGAGAGAGAGAGAGAGAGAGAGAGAGAATGTGCTTGTGCATGCGTGTGTGTGTGTGTGTGTGTGTGTGGTGTGTGTGAGAGAGAGAGAGAGAGAGTGAGTGAATGTGTGTGTGAGTATATGTGTATGTGTGTGTGTGTGTGTGTGTGTGTTGGGGTGTGTTGTGTGTGTGTGGTGTGGTGCGTGCGTGCGTGGTGTGTGTGTGTGTGTGTGTGTGTGTGTGTGTGTGTGTGTGTGTGTGTGTGCGAGTGTGCGCGTGCGTGCGCGATGTGTGTGTGTGTGTGTGTGTGTGTGTGTGTGTGTGTGTGTGTGTGTGTGTGTGTAAGCCTCTGCGTGCGTGCATAGATGCGCGCGCGCGCGCGCGCGGCGTGTGTGTGTGTGTGTGTGTGTGTGTGTGTGTGTGTGTGTGTGTGTGTGTATGTGTGTGTGTTTTTGTGTGTGTGTGTGTGTGTGTTGTGTGTGTGTGTGTGTGTGTGTGTGTGTGTGTGTGTAATTATAACTGCGTGTTCTCAGCATTTCAGATTTTTAGTTGCGTACTTACCTGCCTATATTATTTTACCTGTTTCCGTACACACAATATCGGACTCTCGTAGTACTGACAAAATAGTCCCCCTCACGGAACTCTTTGCCGTGGTGAACCCGTACTTTCTGACACCGTCTGTGTGTGCAGGACAACACTTCAACGTGCGGGTCACACGCCACAATTAGGAATCGCATGAGAGATCCCTGCAGAAACTGTTACGTAATCCACGACATCTTTTCCTCAGCACAGTGTGCACTTAAACACTGCCCGAATGAAACCAAAACATCAGCTGTGATAAACCGGCCCTCCACCATTCATTTCCTCTGATTTAAAGAGGGAAGCACTCACCATCTGCATATACATGAAGCAAGCAACACCCCCCCCCCCCCCACCCCCCACCCCCCTGTCTGATGTCTGCTCCCAAGCGGTGGCTCTCTTTCTATCTTTTGCGGAAACAGTTCCTCCCATGCCATTCCCTTGATCTCCCACTGTGTGGTGCCACAGGCCATTCCCTGTGATCTCCCTCTGTGTGCTGCCACAGGCCATTCCTGTGATCTCCGTCTGTGTGGTGCCACAGGCCATTCCCTCTGACTCCCTCTGTGGGGGCCCCAAAGCCATTCCCTGTACTCCGTCTTGTGGTGCCCATGCCTTTCCCCCTCTGATCCCCCTTTTGTGGGGTGCCACGGGCCATTCCCTCTGATCCCCCTTGTGTGGTGCCACAGCCTTTCCCCTATCCCCCCTTTGGGTGCCCTGCCTTTCCCTCGACTCCCCTGTGGTCCCACACCATTCCCTGTGATCTCCGTCTGTGGGGTGTTTCCATGCCTTTCCCTTTGACTCCCCCTGTGGTGCCACGGGCCATTCCCTCTGATCTCCCTCTGTGGGGCCCAAAGGGCCATTCCCTCTGATCTCCCCTGGTGGTCTCCATCCATTCCCGGGATCTCCGTCTGGGGGTGCTCCAGCATTCCCCTGACCCCTCTGGGGGGGCCACACCTTCCTCTGATCCCCCTGGTGGTGCCACGGGCCATTCCTCTGATCTCCCTCTTTTGGGGGCTCCATGCCTTCCCCTGTTTTCCCCTCTTGTGGTGCCACAGGCCTTTCCCTTGATCCCCCTCTTTTGGTGCCCATGCCTTCCCCTATCTTCGTCGGGTTGGGTCTCCATGCCTTTCCCCTCGATCTCCCCTGTGTGGTGCCACAGGCCATTCCCTGTGATCCCCCTCGTGTGATCCACACCATTTTGGATCCCCCTTGGGGGCCAAGGCCATTCCCTTGACTCCCTCTTTGGGGGTGCCAAGGCCATTCCCTCGATCCCCTTTTGTGGTGCCCATGCCATCCCTCTGATCTCCCCTGTGTGGTCCCACGGGCCTTTCCCTTGATCTCCCTCTGTGGGGCCACACCTTTCCCCTGTGATCTCCCTCTATTGGTCCACAGGCCATTCCCTTGATCTCCCCCGGGGTGCCACAGGCCTTTCCCTGTTTTTCCCCTTGGGGTGCCACAGGCCATCCCCTCTATCCCCTCTGTGTGGCCACGGGCCACCCCTGACCCCTCGGGGGTGCCCAGGCCTTTCCCTGGATTCTCCCCCTGGTGGTCCACGGGCCTTTTCCCTGTGATCTCCCCGTGTGTGCCACGGGCCATTCCCGTGATCTCCCTCTTTTGGGGTGCCACGGGCCCATCCCTCTTCTCCCTCTTTTTGGGTGTCCAGCCTTTCCCCTCGATCTCCCTCTTGTGGTCCACAGGCCTTTCCCTGGATCCCCCCTTTTGGTGGTGCCCGGGCCCTTTCCCTGGTCTCCCTCTTTTGGGGTCCACAGGCCATTCCCTGTGATCCCCTCTGTGTGGTGCCACAGGCCATTCCCGGGGATCCCCCTGGGGGGTCCCACGGGCCCATTCCCGTGACTCCCTCTTGGGGTCCCACAGGCCTTTCCCGGGTGATCTCCGTCTGTGTGGTGCCCATGCCTTTCCCTCGTCCCCCTCTGGTGGTGCCACAGGCCACCCTCGATCTCCCTCTGTGTGGTCTCCATGCCATTCCCCTGATCTCCCGGTGTGGGCCACGGCCCACCCCCTCTGATCCCCCTCTGGGGGGCCCAAGGCCCTCCCCTCTGATCTCCCTCTGTGTGGGGCCACGGGCCCTTCCCGTATCTCCCTCGTTGGTCCACAGGCCTTTCCCCTGGATCCCCCTCTGGGGGTTGCCACGGGCCATTCCCGTACTCCCTCGGTGGGGTGCCAAGCCTTCCCTGTGATCTCCCCTGTGGGTCCAAACGGGCCATTCCCTGTGATTCCCCTCTGGGGGGTGCCCACCTTTTCCCTCATCTCCCCTTGTGGTGCCACACCTTTCCCTTGATCCCCTCTGTTGGGCCACGGCCTTTTCCCTGTGATCCCCCCTCTGGGGGTGCCACAGCCTTCCCCTTTGATCCCGTCGTGTGGGCCACGGGCCATTCCCTTTGATCCCCTCGGGTCTGCCACAGGACGGCAGCATTGGCATGCACATTGAAAAAAAAAAGAAAAAAAAAAAAGAAAGAAAGAAAAAAAGAAAGAAAAAAAAAAAAAAGACGACAAAACGAAACGAAAAAAAACAAAAGGACCAAAGGGAAAGCAAGTATCTTCATAAGCCATAAAAACTGTTTTCCTAAAAAATATCTATTAATCTTCGGAAAACGGGGGTCCCGCAACCTTTATGCTCACAACTATTTTTTTTTCTCCGGGAAAACCCGCTGCTTTTTTCCCTTTTTTTTCAAAGGGATCACAAGTGACCCCATTTTCCCCAGAAAACATTCATATCCAGGTTACCCCCCCCCAAATCGCAGTTGTGTAAGATCCAACCATTTTTTCCGTTTTCCCCACTAATAACCTTGTCATGCTTTACACGATCGCACCTTTTCTCCTGTTCTAACGACCCTGCAGAAAAAAAGGGATAAAAAAATTATCCGGGAAAAGCGGGGAGAACAAAACAAAACAAAAAAAACCGTTATGAGCTTCAGGGAAATTTGGGGCCAGAAAACACAGCGAAAACAGTTCATTTTAGGAAAAAGACACAATTCATAAAGAATATTTCTGTTTCAGAAATAGTTTTTGCCCCGAAGAACACTTAAAACCAAGGGGTTTCCCAAACCAACCACAGTGAACGTTTTTTGAAACGCACCACGCACCACCACGCGTGCAGGGGACGCGCGCGCGCGCCAAACACACCCACACACAAAACACCACACACACACACACACACACAATATATATATAATTATATATATATATTTATAATATAATTATTATATATATATAATATATAATATTATATAATATGGAAATTTACAGACGATAACGGGCTAGGACGGGGTACTGCCACCCCCCACGACCGGGCCTCCGCGATCGGATGTGACCTGCAGGGGGCGGGGGGGGGGGGGGGGGGGGGGAAGGGGTGTCTCTGTTTCACGCATGTGTTCTCACGTCACACACGGACATACCGCGTTTCGCCTGTCCACTCAGTCCGCTTTCCCAAAGACCTTGGACGGAGAGGAAGAGAAGAGAAGAGGAGAAGAGAGAAGAAACGAACGAACGAACGAACAAAACAAATTTTATTTTAAGAGGGTGGGGATTAAGCATGAATATTTTTTTTTACATCCGCCCCGGGGAAAAAAAAATCAATAATAGAAAAAAGCAAATCAAAAAAAATGAAACAATTCCTTTCATGGGAACCTTTGAAAAAAAAAGAAGATAAAAAAAAAAAAACCCATAAATACCCCCCCACCCCCACCACCACCACCACCAACAACAAAAACAACAACAACACAACAACAACAACAGAAAGTAAACAGGCAATAGGGGAGTGGAAGGGAAAAAGGGAGAGAGAAGAAGAAGAAGAGAGAGAGAGAGGAGAGAAAGAAGAGAGAGAGACCGACCGACCGACCGACGACCGCCGACCACCGACCGACTGGGAAAAGAAAGCAGAGATAAAGGAAGAGAAAGCAATAAAGCACTAAGAAATCACCTACAAAAAACTTTGAAAAAACCTTTAAAAGGGCACGGGATATCACTGCAATTTGCGAAAATTTAATCACCTTCGAACACACAGTTTGATAAATTGAATCTGAATTGAGAATTACAATACATTTTGGTAAGTGCAGCCCCAAACTAACATTCATAAGATATTTGTAAAAAATAGACTGAACTTTTTAAAGTTTGATTGTTTTTTTAAGTTTTTCGGGAATTTTGGTTTCCAACCCAAACCCCCCGGGAAACCCCAACAACTTGTAAGTTTAATCGGGCAAACGGGGGGTTTTATTTTATTGAAGTCGTAGTCTTTAAAAAGTGAACATTTTGTTAGAGAGATGGAGCTTTTCCCAGGGAAACCCTTATGCATAAAGAGTCCTTTATTGTATAGAAGTTTGGCTTTAAAGGGGAGAATCCCTGTGTTTATAGTCGAATCTACCATGAAAGGGATACCTAATTTATTTTTGACAGCTCTTTTGTGAAGCTAATAGTTTTATAAATTCTTCTCGCTGAGTCCAAAGTTGAGGCATAGTCTTAAAGGCAAAAATAAAGAGTGAAAAAATAGTTTTTTGCATGCAAATTTAAGAATTTCTTAATCCTTTTTAAAAAAGTATTTTTTTCTTGGAACGTTTTTAGTAAAGACCTAAAATTTTTACCAATAGATTATTTTCTATTGTTATTCCAAGACTTTGTACTGGAAAAAATTCTTCGATGTTTCATTAGAAAATACAAAGTACTCAATTCTGGCTTAGAATTTGACGCTTCTGTCTAGTAGTTATCACAGAATTTTGTTTTTTGAGGGGGGATACCATGTGATTAAATCGTGCCCTTTAACCAAAAAATTGATTTTTTCTTGGGGGGGTTCAGGGAAACCTTTGGCACAGAATTTCTTGGCAAAGTTTTTATCACGCGAAATTCGCTGTTTATTTTTAATACAATGGCAGATCATTTGATGTAAAATAAAACAACAAGGACCTAATACTGACCCTTTTTGGGGGCTCCAAATTTGTTGGGAAGAAAATTAATTTGTATGTATTTACGGACACAATTTTTTTGCTTTTTTCAGAAAAATAAATCTTTCAAGGGTTTTGATGATACTTTTACAAAGTTTTTTTCCCGAGTAAAAGTTCAGATTATAAAGTCGAAAGGGTTTTTCAAATCTAGAAAGAATTCTGAAAATTGTTTTTAGTTTATGTTTTAAAACCCTCAACATTTGCATTTCCCGGTGGGATGAAGGGTTTCTCTGAACCCTGATGATTTGGGGGGTTAAATCGTATTTTCCATGGGAATGGGGAAAAATTATTTTGTGGAGTTCAATGGGTTGAAAGAAAGAAGAATCGAAAAAAGTCTAAATTTTATGGTCAGTAGTGTTTCCCGATTTGTGTATTGGTATGATTTTTTTCCTTTTTTTAAGGTACGGAAAGCATTTTTTTATCATACAGAGGTTGTAAATTAATTTTTCTTTTCTTTTTCGATAACGGTGCGGAGAGCTTTAGAATTTTTAACCCCCTAAACCGTCAATTCCACAGTGGCTGTCTGTTTCAAAACGCCCCAAGTGAAACCCCAAAACAAATGAACAACTAGATGCTGATATCAAATCTAATGGATTTTTTTTTTTTCCCCGCAGTAAAGTTTGAATTCTTCTAGGCTTAACATTTGAAATTTTTCCTGAAATTTTTGATCTGCTACGTTGTAAAAATGGGGAAAATTTTTTACTGGCAGATAATCTTTATAATATTTTGGGGCAAGAAAATGTTTATTTGAATCCATGATGGGTTTTCCCTACGGGCTTTCTGTCTTTCTTTTCACAATTAAAAAGTTTGAAAAAATTTCTTTTTCTCGCCTAAATGAGAGAAATTTTCTTTATTTCTTTGTTTTTTTTTATTCTTCACGAGGGGCCCTTTTTTTTAACAGGGACTCCTTTGGTAAATAGCGTTCTGTATCTCATTTGTTCCAAGGAGGTTTTATCCGAATTTTGCCCCTTTTGGTTTGGAGCGGGCAATTTTTTGTAAACTTAAAGAGGAGTACCAAACTTTTAGAGCCCGATTGGGTTTTGTATATTGGGTCACAATTTAGAGGTGAATTTAAAAGGGCAGAGATAAAAATTTTTCACATCAAATTTTTTAAAAGTTTTTTAAAGGGAATCGTTTTAAAAGGGTTTTAAACCCTTTGGGAAATTTTTTTACCCTTTTTGACCAATGCAACAAACGGGAAGGGATCACTCTCCATAAACAGGTACACTTGTCCCCAAGAGGAGGGAGAGAGGGGAAGAGAGAAGAGAGAGAGAAAAGAGAGAGAAGGGGATGGGATTGGAAGGAAATCCATCTGGGTTGACAATGGGGCAAAACACATCTCACCCATGAGGGGGGGGGGGGGGGGGGGGGGGGTCATGTTGGGTTGGTGGTGGGGGGGGGGGGGGGGGGGGGGGGGGGGGGTTTGCGGACATTACAACGGGACCGTGTTAGGGTGTCAGTTTCAGCCCGGGGTTAAGGTTTCAGGTAAAAAAATCATTTGTTTTTGTCATTGTTTACTTTAGGGGGAAAGGGGGAGAGAGAGAGAGAGAGAGAGAGAAAGAGAGAGAGAGAGGGAAAAAAAGAAGAAGAAAGAAGTGAGAGAAAGAGAAAAGAGAGAAGAGAGAGAAGAGGAGAGAAGAGGAGAAGAAAGAGTGTGAAAAGAGGGAGAGTGGTGAAAGAGAGAGAGAAGAGATAGAGGGAAAAGAGAAAGAGAGGGGGAGAGAAAACGAGAGAGAGAAAGAGAGAGAGGAAGAAAGAGAGAGAGGAGGAGAGAAGGGGAGAGAGAGAGACAACGGACAGACAAAAAACAGACAGAGTGGAGGAGGGGGAAAAGGGGACAGAAAGACGACAGCAGACACACACCACACACACAACACAACAACACACACACACACAACACACACACACCACACACACCAAAGACAGAGTAAGGAGAGAGACAGACAGCAGAAAAGGAAAAGAGGGGGGGGGGGGGGGGGGGGGGGGGGGGGGGGGGGGGGGGGGGGGGGGGGGGGGGGGGGGGGGGGGGGGGGAGGGAAAGGAAGGGGGGAAAAAGAAAGCATTAAAAAGGGTTTTCTTTTTCTTAATCCGGTGCCGATGGAAGCGAATACTGAAATACCAAAAAGACGAAAAGCTTTTATGGTTTTTAAAAATTTCCACCCACGAAAGGGGAGAAGGGGAAAACACACAAGAGAGAGAGAGAAGAGAGAGAGGGGAGAGGAAGAGAAGAGAGAAGAGAGAGAGAGAGAGAGACGACAACAACAGACAGACAGACAGACAGACAAAGACAGAGAGGAGTGAACAATAGAGCACTCAAAAAGACCAAGGCCACACTTTTTCCCAAATCTCCCAAAGCTGTTTTTTTAGGAACCTATCAAGAAGAGAGAGAGAGAGAGAGAGAGAGAGAGAGAGAAAAGAGAGAGAGAAGAGGAGAGAGAAAAAACAGACAGACAACAGACAGACAGACGAGAGAGGGGTCGGGAGAGAGAAGGAGAGAGAAAGAAGAGAGGAGAGAGAGAGACACACACCCCACACACCACACACACCACACACACACACACACACACACAACACACACACAACACCCCCACCACCAAACAGAAACAGAGACAGAAAGCGAAAAGGAACTTTAGCTTCGTGTCCAACGTTGGCCCCCGCAGCCCCCCCCCCACCCCCCCCCACCACCACCCCCCTTTTTACCCCTTCCCCTCACCCTCCCCCCCCCCTTCCCCCCCATCCCCCCTCTAAGACCCCCACCCCCCCCCCCACCCTCCCCACCAACAAAAAAGGGGGAAGCATTTCCCCCCCTTAATGCACAACGTAGTGGCGGGGGCCCAAATTTTTGACCTCTCCCCCCCCCCTCCCCTCCCCCCCCCCCCCCACTCCCCCGGGGTTTCCCGTCAGCGCGGGGATTCTTTTGTGACTTAACCTTTGTGAAGCAGGGGCCCACAGGTTGAGAAAAGCTGGGAAGATTTGGAAAAAAAAGGATGGCCTTTTTTTCCAGGTTTTAAAGTTTGGGGGAAAAAAAGGGAGTTATGTCTGTGGGGGTTTGGGGAAATTTGGGAACAGTGAACAAGCACTCAGAAACTCAAACAAGCTCTTCAAAACCAAAGAGAAGAAAGCCAAACAAAAAAGGCACAAACAATAAATGCTAAAAGTCCAAAAATCGCCCGACACCGGCTGACAATTTTTCTTACTTTTGGAGGAACCATTTGTTGTCAAGAGTTAAATGTTCTTTTCCAAGAAGATCGCCATTGATCAACTTTGCCTCTTTCTAGCTTTCTGTTCCCAAAACCTATGTTAGAAGTAAAGGTTGAGGAAACCCGGGGCTGGGGGTTGGGGGAAAGGGTTTGGGGAAAAGGTTGGGAATTTTTTTGTTTTTTTTCCGATTCTGTAGAACCCGTGACGGTCGAAAACATAAACAGGGAAAAAAAAAAAGGCTTTGATAAAAATCGGGGCTTCCCAACTGACACGGCAAAAAGGGTCCGGACGGGGACACCAAAAACTAAGTGCCAAGACCTGCTCACTTAAAGGGGGCGAGTATTTAAGACTGGCGCCATTTGGGTTGGTTTGGAATTGTTTTTTTTTTTTTTGGCCCGAAGTTGTTCCCCCCTCATTTTTTTTTCAAATGGCCCTAAAGGTACAAGCCAGGGGTTCCAAAGCAGACAATTAAAGTAAAAGGAAAAGGGTTTATTTGTGCTTTAGGCTGCTGTAAAGAAGGGGGTCTGGGGATGCAAAGGTCATGTTTTGAAGTTTTTTGTTTTCTCTGAAAATCCCCCCCAAAAAAAGGGGGAAAAATTTGGGGGGAGTGGGGGGTTTGTTTTTTTAATCAGATATCGGTTAACATGAAAGCTGGCTCGATTTTAGGAGGCCTCAAAACATTTACAAATTATATTTTTGTTTGTTTTTTTTTTAAAAAGAGCAAAATCCTATTTGTGGCAGGGGGCCACAACGTTTGGAAAGGGCAAAGGCTCGGAGAAAAGACACTGCTTAAGTTGGACAGGGGAAAAACGTGGCGACCATGTGGTGTGTTTGTGTGTGGTGTGTGTGTGTGTGTGTGGGGGTGTTTGGTGGTGGGGCGTGGCGGTGCTTGCGTGCGTGCGGGGGGTGCGTGCTGCGTGGGCGGAGTGCGTGGGCGCGTGCGAGCGGCGTTTTGTTATATTATTATTGTTTTTCGTAACATCAAAACGACAATTCGCGAAAAGTCACTTGACTGTCTGTCGATGTTTAGACTAAAATAATCATACTTTTTTTTTTGGCAACCTTTTTCGTGGGGGTTTTTAAATTACACATTTTGGGCTGTTTATCAGTAAGCAGCGCTCTGTTTCGAATTTTTGTTAAGGGAAAAAAGATTAAAGTGAAAACTCGTTCCAAAAAAAATGCCGCATCCTTTAAAGAGAAATTTTGGAGATTGGCAAGCGTGGTTTGTTTTGACAAAAAGGCCGGGAGGTAGAAGAAGCTTTTCCCGCTATCATCAGATGCCTTTGTCTGGTAAGAGAGAGAGAAGGGGGGGGGGGGGGGGGGGAGAGAGAGAGAGAGAGAGAGAAGAGAGGGGGAGAGAGAGAGAGAGAGGGAGGGAAGGGGGGGAGGGAGAGAGGGGAGGGGAGGGAGAGAGGGGAGAAGGGGGGGGGGGGGGAAAGGGGGGGGAAAAGGGGTGAGGGGGAAAAGGGGGGAGGAAAGGGGTGGGGGGAGGAGGGGGGGGGAAGAGGAGGGAGGGGGGGGGGGGGGGGGGGGGGAGGGGGGGAAAAGGGGGGGGGGGGGGGGGGGGGGGGGGAGAGCAGGAGGGCAGAAAAAACGGAAAGGGAGGGGGGGAGGAAGGGGGAAAAAAGGGAGGGGGGGGGGGGTGGGAAAGGGAAAAAATAAACCCGGGGCCCACACACACCAACAAAAAAAACCCCCCACAAAAAAAAAAAAAAAAGGGGGGAAAGAAGCACCCAAACACCCGCGCGGAAAAAAAACACCACACACCCAAAACACACACCCACACACACACACACCCAACATATATATAAAAAAAAAAAAAAAAATATAAATATAATAATATATATATAAATATATAAATAATTTTATAAAATATAATATAATATAATTGGAAACGATGAACGCGAGAAAAAGAAAAGAAAACAGAAAGCCAGAACAGACAGCAAAAATAAACGACACACAACACACAGACGATGGAGAAAGGGGAAAAGGGGCAGAACCAAGTTCAGAGGACCGACCACCACACGGGGAAGGGGCGAACACCGTCTAATGGAGGGAGGGAGGGAGGGGGGAGGACAAGGGGAACGAGAGGGAACAGGGGGGGGGGGGGTGAGAAAAAGGGGAAGGGGGGGGGGGGTTGAAAAGGGCATGGATCAGATTGTAGGCTTCCGCACAAAGGGTTTTCCCTTTTGACGTCAAAGCCCCCCATAAATGTCCAGGGAAAAAGAATGGATAATTTTTTTTAACCCTCCCCCTCATCATCCTGTTTGTTCGTTCCCTCGACCACCCATCACCACCACCACCACTACCACCACCACCACCACCACAAACCTACACGTTGCCATACTTTTCATCCTTCTCTCCTTAGTGATGGACCGAGGTTGGTTTTCTTTTTTTTTTTTCTTTCTTTTTTGTTGTTGTTGCTTTTTTTTTTTTTTTTCTCCCGCAGATGTGCGCACACAATTTCATGTAATGCCGTCATGTCTTAAACGGGCTTCACTGCCAGCTCAATGGTGGACAATGATATATTGTCGTGAGGGTCTCTCTCTCTCTCTCTCTCTCTCACTCTCTCTCTCTCTCTCTCTCTCTCTGTCTCCCCCCCTCCCCCCCTCTCTCCTCTCTTTCTTCTTCCTTCTTTCTTCTTCTTCTTTCTTCTTCCTTCTTCTTCTTTCTTCTTCTTCTTGAAGGGCTTTACTGTTGAATGGACAATGATATGTTGTCAAGAGTCTCCTCTCTCTCTCCTCCTCTCTCCCCTCCTCTCTCTCTCCCCTCCTCTCTCTCTCTCTCTCTCTCTCTCGTCTCCCTTCTTCCTCTCTCTCTCCTCTCTCTCTCTCTTCCCTCTCTTCTCTCTCTCTCTTCTCTCTCTCCTCCTCCTCCTCTCTCCCTCCTCCTCTCTCCTTCCTCCTTCTTCCTCCTCCTTCTTTTTCTTCTCTTTCTTTCTTTGTTTTCTTCTTCTCTTCTTCTTCTTCCTTCTTTCTTCTTCTTCTTCTTCTTCTTGTTGTTGTGTGTGTGTGTGTGGTGTGTGTGTGTGTGGTGTGTGTGTGTGTGTGTGTGTGTGTGTGCGTGCTGCGTGTGTGTGTTGTGTGTGTGTGTGTGTGTGTGTGTGTGTGTGTGTGTGTGTGTGTGTGTGTGTGTGTTAAAACAGTGTCAGACACCCAATCATGCACTCACCCACACATAAACCACATCACTGTGCAATATCTAGCTGACCCATCGCGCCCATAAAAATCACACACACACACACCCACTCCCCTCCACCGCCCCCTCCACCCCCCCCCCCCCCCCCCCCCCAAAGTGAAGGATCTTTACTGCAGAGTTCATAAAATAATGTAAATAAACACACGAAACATATTGCAAGATACCGTTTATTTCAACACACAATACGAAACAGGCAAACGACATTTTGAAAAAATGTGTCTTGTTTGGGCGTCACAAACAAAATGACAATAATAAAAATGATAAAAGATAATATGATTGATGATGATGATAAAACAGATGATTTTAAAACCCCTTTCCCCAAAGGTTCTAGGCGTGACAATCCACATCGTGTGTCCGCAACGGGCTCCCTACTGGGTTAGGGCCGACTGAAGAGCTGCTTCCCGGCCCTCCATTCAGTCGTTTTCCGTGTCATCCAGTCAATATTGTTCATTCAGTTTCCTCGCTTCCTTCATTCTCTCAAATTTTCCCCACGCAGGGTGCATGCTGTATGTAACTGTCATCCATACCACGGCCAAACTCCTTTTTCCCAAAGTTGGTGATGGGATTTGGTGATGGGATTTACGTGTGTGCAAGAAAGTTTTGAATAAAATGTATAAATAGACTTTTTCTGGATTTCTCGACGAATGCTTTTTTTCAATATCAGAAACGCTATAGTTTTTGTTAGATTTTTTTTTCCTTCGCAGATTTAATGAAGGGACTTTATTCCGAGATGTTTCTGCCGACAGTGATTTCTCTCCCTTTAATTTTTCATGACAGAAATAAATGTCTTGATTTGATGTGATACAGATGTGGATCATGATTCGCTGATTTTTTTTTTTTTTTTTTTTTTTTTTTTTTGAAAGAGAAAAAAAAAGAGAAGGAGGGATCAGAAGGATGGTGTGGTATCTTTTTTCTATCTCAGTTTGGTATGGTTGCAACTCAGGGGCATGTAATACCCGTTTCTGATGGAATCGAAGGTGCTCTCCTGTTGTTGCTGTTCCTATCGCGTCTCATGGCTGATGTAAGAATCATCCTTTCCTATCAGTCAAACCGTGGTTATTGTGCTTGTTTTCGTTTGCTGTATGTTTGCTGGTGCAACATTCAGATTAAGAAAAACAAACAAACGGAAACAGTCGGACATCGAATAATGTTGTTTTGGTTTGTTTGGATTCGGGAGGAGTGTTGTTGTTGTGGGTGCGCGTTTTTGGCAGCTTGGGGAAAGTGGGTGAGTTTGTATGTTTGGATCTGGAGGGAGTTTTCTGGTCACGTGTATTCCTTGCGTCTGAATCTGTGATAAGCGAAGTGGGGGGGGGGGGGGGGGGGGGGGGGGGGGGGGGGCACAATAAGCCTTGGTCTGGAACTGAGAACATTTGACTGCTTCCGTATTGGTACAAGAGGTACGTTCCTTATTTATTTTGTTCCTTATTTATTTCGTAGTCTTTGTCTCGCTCTTCCACACCTCAGAATTCCTATGCGGTTGCGCCTGCCTTCTCCCTTTAATATCAAGGGTAAGATGGTTCTGATATTTTTTTACCCATGTGTTCAGATGTATCCAGTTTTGGTTTTGAATCTTTTTTAAGTTTCTGATAAGTCCGCAGTCGGTCAAACGGTAAACAACATGAGTTGATGACTGAAGGTTGTGTTTAGCGTACCTCTGTATGTATAGGAGAAACTTCAGATCATCAAAAAAAAAAAAAAAAAAACTTCTCCATTAGAAGTTTTCGGTTTGGTGTAATTAATTAAACCCAGCCAACCAATCAGGATTTTTTTTTTTAGCATGAACATCACTGCTACCATCATCAGCAGTACCAGCATCAGCAACAACGGCGACAACAACAACGACAACAACAACAACAATAATAATGATGATATAATATATATGATAATAATAATAATAATAATAATAATAATAATATAATAATGATAGTATCATATATATTTAATATTATGATAATGGTAATAACGACAACAACAACAATAATGATAATAGTAATGATAATAATGATAATTGATAATAACAATAATTACATTTATAATGGTAATGATGATGATGATGTGATGATTGATGATGGTCATACGAAAGAAAGAAGCTGCAAATTATTACCGGAAACAAACATGTCTCAACAGAAACTACACAGACTAGCAAACCATTCACTAACTCTCTCTCTATCAACTTTCAATCATTACCAGGAGACAAAAAAATCAATCAATAGAAACGATAGGACGGCAAACCATTCACTAATCTCTCTCTCTCTCTCTCTCTCTCTCTCTCTCTCTCTCTCTCTCTTCTCTCTCTCTCTCTCTCTCTCTCTCTCTCTCTCTCTCTCTCTCTCGGCTTTCAAACCATTACCAGGAGGCAACAAAAAATGAATGAACAGAAACTACAGACAGGCAAACCATTGACACTGACTCTCTCTCTCTCTCTCCCTCACTGAACTTTCTGCCAGCGAAAACACTAGACCCGACACACAGTCGGCCATTCAAAGCCAGCAGAGCAATGTAAGTTAACAGTGCAGCAGCAGCAGCAACAGCAGCAGCAACAACAGCAGCAGCAGCAACAGGCGATGATGAATCAATCATTTGATGTCTTGATGTCCGTCCCTTTGCGAGACGGAGTCTAGTCTGGCACCGTCAGACTGGTGGATGCAGCAGAATGAAGGGCGCTCACTGCCACGCTGCTCGAGTTGACTGTGCCGTGACGGCCAGTCTCGTCTTTTTGTCACAATCAGAATCCTGTTGCGGAGGATAGTGGTTGTTGTTGGTTGTTTGTTTTGTTGTTGTTGTTTCGTCGTCGTCTGTCGTCGTCGTTGTCGTCGTACCCTGGCTAAAAGACTCGAAGGATCATCCGTACAGCCGAAATACTTGAACACTGTGGTACGACTGCATCAGCTAGGGATGAAAACATTACGTGTGGTGTGTGTGTTGTGTGTGTGTGGTGGTGGTGCGTGGTGCTGGTCGGGGTGCGTGCGTGCGTGCGTGCGTGCGGGGTTTTGTGTGAGTGCCGTTTTTGATGACCCCGCCACGTACAGTGGGCAGCCACACTCCGACTTCCGAGGGATTTTTTGGAGACTGATGGTGTTATGCTTAGGAGCTTGTCACGACTGAAGACTAATCCCCGCATAACTGTGCAGAGCATAACACACATCATGTTGATGTCGCCTTGGTGTTCTAGCCTAGACTATGATCAGTTGGTCTGACACAGCCTTAAGCCAAAGCGGTGGAGGAGAGTTCAATTGTCAGGGGAAAAGCATTACAGTACAGTAGAGTCAAAGGGACATAACTACTGCTGTTCGCACAATGTTCACAGTGAAAACGGACATTGTTACTAAGAGTAATGTGATCGTTACAGATTTAACTGACTAACGGGGATATTGTCTCATGAACGTTTGCAAACCGTTACGTGAACACAGTTATTTTCAAGTGAAAATGATTACTTTAACTGGAAACCGTTTTCCTTTTCTTTTTTTTCTTTACATGTTCATTAAGTGTTTTCACTTGATGATTCGCATCTGCATACACAGTATTCGCAATATAGAAGAATTACGCGATATTTGTTAGAGTGACGTACGTGTGTTTCTAAAGGATGATTCATTGGTTTCGTTTTGTTAGAGTGCTCCGTGTGTG
Organism: Conus ventricosus; assembly: GCA_018398815.1. Lineage (NCBI taxonomy): Eukaryota > Metazoa > Mollusca > Gastropoda > Neogastropoda > Conidae > Conus > Conus ventricosus. Next base: position 13,148 of record JAFLJL010001358.1, on the reverse strand, counting down.
TGTGTGTGTGTGTGTGTGGTGTGTGTGTGTGTGTGTGTGTGTGTGTGTGTGTGTGTGTGTGTGTGTGCGTGCTTGCGTGTGTGCGCGCTTGGTGCTTGCGTGCGTGCGTGCGTGTGTGCGCGCGGCGCGCGTGCGTGCATACGTGTGCGTCTCTATGTGTTCTGTATGATGATGCCTTTTTCAATAATGAGGCATCGTGTTATGTGACGGCGAGTTGGAGGGCACATGTCTTAGTGCAAAAGACCGCCTGTCTGTATCCGTTCGTTTGTCCCCGTTGATGAGATCATACTGAGACAGGAAAAGGCCATCACGCACCTGACCTTGCCGCGTGGCACTGGGTGTATCCATCTCTCGTGTCTGATGGGGTACATACACCCAGTCAACCCAGTTCTGGGGCACGAGGCGTGGAGGCACGCGTCTGAGCTGTCGGAGAACAGGGCCACACGCCACCATTGGGACTGTGTGCACTCAATCGCTATGTTATATAATCCATGTATGCGACTATTGAGTTGTTGGATAAATCTGAGCTAATATTGATATTAAACTGAGTACAGATTGAATGAAAACACACACACACCACACACACCACACACGCGCGCGCGCGCGCGCGCTCACACACACACACACACACACACACACACAACACAC
>JAFLJL010001357.1:0-38078 GCA_018398815.1 Conus ventricosus | reverse complement strand
AAATAAATGTCTTTTATGCCTAGCAACCATGATGGGACATAGAGTCACTCCATGCCCTTAAAGTCCGCCCAAACGAGAATATTGACCGACTCTCGTTAGAAAGCGCGTTTATCCTTATGAGTACAGGAACAGTTGGAAAGGTTTGACGAAGAACACTTCCGCCTAAGGGCGCGTTCTTTTCTAGTCTTAGAGGAAAGGACATTAGTGATTCTGATTACCAGCATGCTCAAATGCTTGGCAAAAGTTAGATTGTAAAACGATGGGAGACTACATGACCCCTACTTAAGGGCAGATGATGTTTGTTGGGGGACGTCTTTGAATTATAGAAAGACCTGCATGAAACATACATTTTGGGATCCTGCGCATTATATTTCTGCGCCCGGGATGATCTGGGATGTTTTCCCTTTAAAGTTTACTGGAGTACAGATTGATTTATTGTCAGATTAAACCAATGATTCAGATGATTGAAAACGGATTGCGTGGAGGAATTAGTATGGCGTCGCATCATTACTGTAAAGCAAACAACAAATACTTGGACGACTATGACCGAGTAAAAGGTCTAAAATCTTATGTATTTAGATGCAAACAATCTGAAATGGATGGGCAAGGGCGCAATCACTTCCATTACGCAACTTTAAAATGTACACAGGCGGCGATCCGAATAATATTCAAAAGGCATTAAAGTGGTTGGGCAGTTTAACGCCTGACAACAGCGTGGATACATTCTAGAAGTTGACTTAAAATATCCTCATGGACTCCATGACCTAATAATGACTACCCATTAGCAGCAGAAAGTCTAAAGATGGATCCAAGAGAACCACCTAAACTGTGCCCTAATCTTCGGGGCAAAAAAAATTATGTCTGTCATTACAGACTTCTGCAATTTTTTTAAGACATGGGTTTTAGTTGACAGCATTCATCGCATAAATTTCTTTGATCAAGAACAGTCATGAAACCATACATCATGAAGAAACACTGATCTCAGAACTAAAAACCGCAGATGCTTCAGAAAAAGACTTTTCAAGTTGATGAACAACAGCTGTTTTGAAAGACAAAGGAGAATCCCCACAAACGTAAAGATGTCAGATTGGTCACCCAAAGAGAACGAAGCAATTAAGCTAACTCAAAACCTAATTATCAGGACTTTAGAAGATTTTATGATCACTTTTTGGCATAATGATGAAAAAAAAAGAAAGTCAAATTAGACAAACCTGTATTTTGGGTTTACTGGTTTGAATTATCAAAGCTTTTGATGTTAAATTTCTTTAGGGCTACTTTAAACCTTCGTATCCCGAGCCAGAGTACTTTACACAGATACAGTAGTTTTGTTATAGATATCCCTACTGACGACATCTATAAAGACGTGGAAACCGAAGTGGCTAAAGGACATGCGGGATGGTATAATACATCTGATTACCCTAAAGATTCGCCTTTACATTCAATTACTAACAAAAGGGTTTAGGAAAGATAAGGATGAATTATCTGGAAAGGTGATCAAGGAGTATGTGGGTTAAGGTAAAAAATGTACAGTATTTCGAGCCAGGAGAAAACCCATTAAGAAAGCAAAAGGAATATCCCGCAGTGTTGTGCAGTCAAACATAATCACATGACAACTACAAAGAAGCTTTGTTGGCAATAAGACTTTTCATCATGAAAAACGTAAAACTACGATCTAATCTACATGAGATCAACACAACTTTTTGAAAACAAAGAATCATTAGATAAAAACAAACACAAAACGTGTGTTTGTAATCCAGAGTTTTCATATGCAATCGGGCACTGGAGGACCGCAAAAAACAGGGGGGTTTTATATTTTTCATCAACTTTTTTTATAAGATCAATCATAGCTTCATCCAATCATTTAAATCTTTTCTCATGTTTGCTTGACGAGTTCGAATTTTTTATTATTTAAAGATATTCTTTTTCCCAATTTTTGGGGTTTGAGTTGTAAGTGATCTGGGTGATTTAGCATGCAATTGATTTAAACCACGAAAATGTTTCCTTAATAGCATTACAAAGCCTGAAATGACCCGTTCATTTTCAAGGTCTCTTCCTTACCATTCTTGTTTTGTTCTGCGCTTCCTTCTGGCCTTCCATTTAAACCAAAATATGTTTACGTAAATTAATTAAAGCGAACTGTGTCTGGTGGGATTATCTGCAGTTCTTCCTTCACAAAGATCTTTGAGGGGCTGGTTGTTTTTGTTGTGTCAGTTTTCTCGTAAAAAATACACGGGCGGATTCACTTTTCAATTCTTTATTATTTCATATGGATCAACACTCCAAACTGGATCGGGTTTCCCTGATCGAGTGTCCCCTTTCTGCTTCCCCTGGTAAATAAGGTACCCTTTCTTTTAAACCAAATGGTAATAGTTTGTCGGATGAAGACTCTCCTTCAACAACATTTTGTTTTTCTTTTTATTGCTTTACTGGTTTTAGGCCTTTAAATTCTTCATTATTCATTGCGCGCAAAACTGAGGGCAGTCTTCTAACCCATTCTGTGTTGCGAGAATTGTCCAATCAGCTCTCTGTGATACTGTAGGAGAAAAGTCTTTCGCTAACGTTTGTTAAAGTTTTCAACTAAAGCCTGTGATCTGTGAACTCCCGGAATGCCTCTTCTAATGGTAACTCTATGTTTTAACAATAATTGATTCACTTGGCCTTTAAATTCTTTTCCATCATCGACTTGAATCATGCGAGGATAAGTTAGTGGCCCTCGTTGGTATATCATGTTGTATGGCAACAGCAACAGCAGAAGCACTCTTTGTGTTAATGGCTCCGCATCTTTGTACTTGAAGCTAGTCAATGACTGTGAGTGCGTACTTAAATCTTTTCGTCTAATCCTATCAGAGGGTAAATATAGAAGATCCATTTGATGGGTGTCGTTTGGAGTTGTATTGACAAAGTGTGGTCTCTGTATTCGTCAGGCGCTGGTAAATAAATTTGCCAAATCGCTTGTTTAGATAACCATTCTTTTGCTGTTTGTTCACTGACCCCTGCCGCTTGGCTTAGCTTTTGTATTGCTGCGATGCCCTTCCAATATCCTTTGGGCGAATAATAGTTTTGTTCATTTTTTATTCAGCCAATATTATGTGCAACAAAATACACGACGGTCATACCAAAGGCAATAAACGCGATTTCTTGCATCTTTTGTTTTCTAATGGTTGATAAAAGTCACTGAATTTTGGTGGGGGCAATGTCTGGACCGGTTTGCCTGTTACTAGATAATATTGTTTTATTGCTTGATCAACATCTTTAAATATGTAAGCTGCATGCCCCTGTTCTTTCAGTGTGTCATTAATAAAATCTAACTGCTCAAGTCTCTGCTTTTCATAGGCGTCTTGTGGAGCTGCTAGTTGCTCCATAGCTTTGTTATGTCTTTTTCTCTCGCCGTCATCCCGCAGTTTACTAAATGCAAAATTACTTCCGCTAAAAGCAAGCGCATTCACCACACAGCGCCACCTATCATCATTACGAGCGAAGCCATTTTTTATAAATGTATTTTTTTTACATATTTATATTCTCTGGAATTATTCCTTGCTTAACTAGAAAATCTTTCGTGGCAAATGAAGCTGTAAATAACAGCAATCAGTTTTGCTGAATCCTCAAAGTCTAGTTTGCCAAGATCTGCTGGTTTAATTTTTAACAAGCCTTTACCAAGCATCGTGTATCCTATACTTAGGCCTCCAATAACAGCAGAATGGTATACAAGGTTGGCAATAGTTTTTTCGGTGCTCATTTTTTAAAAATAAAATAATTATAATTTAATAAAAAAAACATGAACAGTGATGATCTACTACAGCTACAAGGCGGCCTAAACCTTCCTGAACTTATGAATGACCAAGTTGATGATCAAGCTATTATGCCCAAAAAGGAGAGGCTGTATTCTTTGGCAGCATGTGGGAAAACAAAACAGTTCCTCGGAACTGAATTCAGCATAGAACAGATTCAACAGATGTCGTCACAAGACATTATAAAGTATCATAACAGGTATGAAGCGCAGCTGGGGTCGAGAATGGTAAAAAGTGTGGGGCAAACGGCTCTTAGTTTGTACACTAAACTAGTCAGTAGATTTGCTCCCATTGATTCTGAACAAGATCTTACGTATGATTTAACGCAAGATCCAGTTTTAACAAAGTCATTAGAGTCTCTAGGTGTGATTTACATTACAGATTTGGAACATTGCTATCGCCATTAATCATGGATTAATAACTTTTAATCATATAGATTTTGTTTCCCTTCAAAATGAACGAGCTAGAAAATCATCAGAACCAGAACCAGGTGGAGAAAGTAACCAAGCCAGAAAATCAGCAGAATCAGAAAACACTGAACCAGGTGGGGACCAGTGAAAAGAATCCTCATCCTGGGCGTGTTAAAGCAGGAAAAAAATTAGCAGAGTGGAACAGACAAAAAAAATTAATGTTACAGAATATAACTCATCATGAAAACATAACACCGCCAACGCCAGAACAAGTTGATTCATTGCCAGCTATAAAAACTCCATGTGATACAAGGGCCCCAAAGTCTTCATGGAATATTGAACTTAAAACTGTTGCCATTTTTGGCGCCATTGCTGCTGTTGGGGGCAGTTATTACGGCTATAAAATATATACACAATGGCGGCCGAAACAAAAGCAATCAAAAAAATCTGAACCACTAAATGCAGAAAAAGACAACTGCACGCCAAAACCGCCAATAACAAAGCATCATTTTGATCCATTTATAATGGAATAATATTTTAAGAACTTAATTTTAATTTTTTATAAAAATAGATCATGGCGTATTATAAAATGATAAAGTCAATAAATAAAGACATGGAGTCTATAAAAGACATTTCCATAGACCCGAATTGTAATCAATGCGGTTGCTTAGGATGTAAGAGCTTCATTAAGATCTATGCAGAGAACGCTGAGCAAGACATCCTCAACAATGACACGTTTTTTGAGGCGTGTGTGTACTATATTAGACATCTACTATTTAAGATAAAAACATAGATTGTATTTTTTGATAATTATAAGATAACTTAATAAGAACTTGGTTGTACTTAAAGGATGACTTAGTTATGATCTTAGGTTAACTTGGTAAGAACTTGAGGATAACTTGAGGACAACTTGAATAAAAACTTAGAAGTAACTTGAAAATATACTTGAGGATAACTTGGGCAAGAACTTGTGAATGACTTGAGGATGACTTGTGAATAACTTGAGTAAAAACTTGTGGATGACTTGGGGATGACTTAAGTTAAGAACTTGAGGATGACTTAGAAGTGACTTGGGTAAAAACTTGTGGATGACTTGAGGATGACTTCAGGACAACTTGAGTAAAGACTTAGAAGTGACTTAGGGTGACTTGAGGATGACTTAAGGGCAACTATGTGGATAACTTGAGTGCATGCGTGGGGTGGGGGTGTGCATGCGTGGGGTGGGGGTGTGGCATGCGTGGGGTGGGGGTGTGCATGCGTGGGGTGGGGGTAAGCAGAAGTTACCTCCCTTAGTGTCCGCACATAGCAAGTACAGGCAGTACTGCAGCCCTCTTGCTGCTATAAATAGGCGTTCACCGCATGAACGGTTATTTATAGCAAGGCGGATTTTACCGTAGCCCTCTTGCTACTAAAATAAGGTGTTCACCGCATGAACGGTTATTTATAGCAAGGTGGATTTACCGCAGCCCTCTTGCTACTAAAATAAGGCGTTCACAGCATGAACAGCTATTTATAGCAAGGTGGATTTACCGCAGCCCTCTTGCTACTAAAATAAGGCGTTCACAGCATGAACGGCTATTTATAGTAGCAGTCAGCAAGGCTAATTTTACTGCAGTCCTCTTGCTACGAAAATAAGGCGTTCACAGCATGAACGGCTATTTATAGTAGCAGTCAGCAAGGCTAACTTCACCGCAGGTTGCCTCCCACAACAAAGAGTTTCATTATACTTTCCTTCTTGCACAAAAAAAGTTTATACCACACCCCTCCTACCACTTTGTAAAAATGGAATCATTTCGTCAACAGTCGAAAAATTATCAAAGCCATCAACATCTCTTTCAGTAATATTGCCCAAATCTCTTTCTAAATCTCTTTGTGGAACCAACAAGCTTTCAAGGTAGCTGTGTAGTTCGTTAATGGTTAGTTCTCGTTTTTCTTCTCCCCACCTTCCAAAAACGCAATACTGCTCTTTGGCTTACAAGGTAAAAAACAGCGCTCACCTAATTTTCTTTTGTTTATATACTCCATCATAAGCTTGTAGTATTGCATATGATCCTCCATAACAAGAAGTTGTTCCTCTGTAAACAAAGCACGTCCGTCTCCATTGGAAGCCATGGCTAAAAATGGCCGGCTCTTGCCGGCGTAGTAGTGTTGACGTGGAGTGTCACGTGGCAGTCTAGAATATTCGTGAACATTTGCTGATGTAATAATGGGCAAGTTGCCCGCGGCGCACTTGGCCAGGTAAGAGAAGAAACGCAGTAAGCTCGCGAGGCATGGGTTATTGATTTTTTGGTCACAACATAGGAAGACACACAGTTGCAAAACGAGCCGCTCGGCCTGCGCTGTGTTCTATCTAGCCGTGCATACGTGCTTGTGTGTGTGTGTGTGTGTGTGTGTGTGTGTGTGTGTGTGTGTGTGTGTGTGTGTGTGTGTTTGTGTGTGTTTGTATGTTTGAGTGTATGTGTGTGTGTGTTTGTGGTGCTTTACGAGCCGCTTCAATCATTTTTCAAAGTATCTTATATTTTCATGTAAAGCATTCTTTTCTTCCTCTGTCCACAATTCCGTTGGTGTTGGCAGCAGTAATGGGAAATTTTGAGCTTGTGTGTTGGGCAGGTAGGCCAGCAACTAGCAATTAAAAGCTTACGAGCAGGGCCGTTGACACCGCCCTGACAGAGTTGACAGTACTGAAAAGAAAGCCGTGGGAACAGACACCGTTTGTATACGAAGCGCGTTCAGTCACGGCTGCTTTTCCTACGTTACTCTATGGGGCGTGTTCAGTCCTGGCTACTTTCCCCTACGTTCTTCTATGAAAACTTTAGTAAATTAGTATTAAAACGGATAACCCTGCACAGTATGTTTGTTTGTAGATAATCGTTATTTTTGGTTATTGAAGCCTTACTTGTCAGAGAACAGGGAAAGGGGCATTCTGGGTTACTTTCACCCGAAAACTGGTTTGAGGGCGAAGTGGCCCAGAATGCCCCTTTCCCTGTTCTCTAGGCGATGTACCGTATTGATATTTTTCAAGAAGGAGTGTGAAGGTGATGTGAATGGAATGGTGCAAAAATTCGGATGTGATTAAGGAGGATTGTTTCTTAATCAGCGATTTAATAATTTACTAAGAGTAAAGAACAAGTTAAAAAAAAACCACAACAACCAGTGAACCGTGTTTTCAAGTCCTACGGTGGGCGTGAAGGTAATGTGAATTTGCACGTGCTGTGGAGACAACTGTGTGCGTGCAATGTTGATCGCCAGTGAGAGCCGTCATAACCTGGTCATGACGTGCTGAGTTCGTTCGCCCCGTGCCCCGTGTCCAAGTGGGACTGGACTATGATGTCATGATTATATCTAATTAAGTTATCATGACTGACTCACCACAGCTCACGAGTAATAAACTACAGCCCACACTTGACTGCATTCAGAAAAAGTTTTCCTGTTTTCAACATGAACTCTAGTGTGGAGAAACGCCCTGTTTTATCGCTATTCAGCCATTATTAATGACTCCATTGTAACAGAATTCAGTGACTATGATAGTGATGGAAATCTTGTCAGTCTGCCACGCTGGATAAGCGATACCACACCACCATGCCTGGCAAAGTCTGTTCTACGCCTGTATTACCAGAACAGTAAATGCATTACCGTGACTCTCTACTTCACCAGGCAGAAAAACGGAACTTTGCTGTGTCAAGGAGCCGACTGTATCAAATGGGACAGGGAAGAATGTGAAACTTTGAAAAACGATATCGCGACACATTGCGTGGACGGAGACATAAGTAAGTTAAGGAAAGTCCTCACATCAATTCCATTGACTTTCTTGGCAGATGACCATGATTTTCATTTTGCATCACCCGTGTGCATTGATGACGCAGTCAAAGTCCCTCTCCCCCCTTCTACTCCCTCCTCCCTGAAAAGTTAAATGCATCTGACGATTGTGTGAGTGACCTCTTGTCTGATTCTCCTTCTTCAGATGAAATTCTCACTCAGTCAACAGTACACGGAAAGGACAGGCAAACATGGCAATAGCACACAGAGAACTGATAAATGCCAATCCTAGCTCAATCCGCCCTCAACCAGTTTCGGGCGGTTGAACCTAGATTGGCATTTATCAGTTCTCTCATACTCAGGAGACTTGATTCCACTGGGCATGCGCATTAACGAAGTAAAACCAACCTGCATTACACAGTTCAACCAGTTTCGGGTGGTTGAACCTAGGATTGGCATTTATTAGTTCTCTGAGAAGTAAGACTTCAATAACCAAAAAAAATAACGATTATCTACAAACAAACATACTGTGTAGGGTTATCCGTTTTCAATACTAATTTACTAAACTTTTCAGATTTTAGTTTTTGCTAATCCTATGTTTTTCCTGATCATTTTCATAACATCATTTTCGCGCATACATTCATCAAATGCGTCTCTGTCTTTCATGTGAAATAAAACTACAGTCTTTAACTGTTCTCTAAAGTCTTTTAAAACCGAGTTATATTTCTGACATAAAATCCACACACTTATCCCAGCATGTCTTCCACTGAAAGCCAGTTTTGACAAAGTGTTTCTCTTTTTAACTATGTCTCTTTCTGCCGAACAGTCATCTATAATAAATAGTGTCTGCGTTCCCTCAAACAATTTATAAAAGTGTTCTAAACACTCACTCAGCTTATTGCTGGGATCAATCAAATATATGTCATCATCCGCCCATATAAAACCTTCTATCATTATATGCTTTGTTCCATTTAAGTGTGGGCAGAAAATTACTATATGATCAAAATTATAACGATAAACTGTTTGTAATAGGTCGAGGACAAATATTATTTTTCCACAACCAGTCTGCCCACAAATCAATGAACAATGAGGGGATTTTATCATAAAGTTTAACATCGGCATTGACACTAAAGTCGTCTGCTCCATAGTTTTATAACATAATTTAATCAAATCCAGTTATTATTTTTATCATACTCTCCGTCAAACTTGTTCAGTATAATAAAACCTTATGAGGCCTAAATGTGTAAGATTAATCCAATTCAGTTCTGTAAGATTGTTTCTATTTAAGCTAATATTGGTTTTGTTGCTTGTTGTTATGACCTTAATATCCTCACCATTGTGAAGAACGACGATGGTAACTTTAAGACGTTTAACATCTAAGTTTTGCCAGCTAATATTAATTCCTTTTAAAAGGACGTCACTAACGCCCACAACCCCATCCCTCTCCTCATCTTTTAAGACAGAAATTTCAAATATCATTGTGAACGTGTCTCCTAATTTCCTGTGTGGAAAGAACTGTTAATTTTGGTAGAAGCTTCCTTTAAAACCGTTTCTCTTCTGTGGAGGATGTACTGTTTATTCCCATACGGCGTTATTTCAATCTCTTTCCGACTATTGTCCTCTGGCATAAGACTTACATGTAAAGGGCCAGAGTTGAATGCTTTTCTGAAACTTTTTGACGGCCCAAAAATGTAAATGGGCTTATGAATTCAAATTTTATGTCCCATTCTAAATATGGTTCTAAGTGCCATTTGAGGTCAGGTTTTCGAACTATTTTATATTCATACTGGCCAACATTATTTGCTTCTAGATTGCGCAGTTGTTCTAGTTTAGGAAACATTTTTGTTGTCGCCAACCTCTTTGCGTTTATAATCACCATCTTTAGTGTACTCAAAACCATACAAAGCGCCTATCTCACCGTTCTGTTCAAAGTCCGCAACGTCTGCAAGGTCTTTTAATTCTAAGGTTATGCACCTCACAGGCGCTAATGTAACTCCTGATTCTTCTGGCCCACGCGACATTATTTTTTTAGTAACTATTATTTTATTCTAAAACAATGTGTAGGTTATACACATTTTACGACTTTCCCTGTTTTGTCTGTGATTTTACATTAAATGATCCAACCTTTCCGCAAGCTAATCTTTTAAACTGTAAATTAGGGAATTGTATAATTTCATAATCGCAATATGCAGCTTTCCCTGATGGAAGAGCTCTTAAAACAGTTGAGGGCCTTCCATCATATAAGTTTTCATCAGTGCTCAACTCATCCAAATGAACATAGAGTAATGAATGTAATGCAAGATCGAGCGGACTTTCCCCCTCATAAGTAGTTTTGTCTGGTGTAACTCTAAAACTATGAAAGTCTTGATTAACAGTTGTAAAGCCTAACATTTTAGCTAGCTCTCTATCAAAATAGTAACCTACTTCTTCTTTTTCAGATTTGAATGTCAACATTGTTTTTAGATTTGCATTGTTAAGTTTGAGAGTAATGTCGAAGTTACTCATTGCTTCCTTTAGTGAGCAAAACCCGTAATAACCATCAGGTATGGTTTAACTTGCTAACTAAGTTTCCTCTATTGTCAACTTTTTAAATCTTATTATTCTTCTTGGATTCAGTAAATATTAAACCATACGACTTTGTAAAAAAATTCATGGAGTGCAACCCTTCGGGTTCCGCATTCGTTATTAATAGCATACTCTAAAAACGTAAGGACTGTCTTGAGTTGTTATTGTTACAAACATTTTTTAAAACAAATTAAAAAAGAGTGCATTCAAATATACTAATTGCAAAATATTCTGTTGGGCCGCACTACAATCTTAAAAATAAACAACTGATGCTCTTAACATTTCTGTGACCCAGACTGACACCTTTCAAGTAAAGGTGAGTACTCCATTAAACAGATATCTTACCCCCCCTATTAAAAAAGACTACATCGCGAAAGTGTGGTTCAGTCATCCGACGCAGTTTTATCAGAACCAGTTAAACTTTGCTGTGTTTTGTGCATCAACCGGGTGTGGGGTATCGTATGCTGATCATTTAAATCATCCTGATCCTTTGGTAAGGTCAGTGTACAGATTTCATTTCTATTACACCTTCAGACGTATTTTGACTGGACTGCAAGCACCATTACCAAATGACAAACCGTTTAATCCATTCAGCAACAGAATAGACATGAAGGCTTTTGAAAGGATCTGTAACGAATTCAATATTGATGTTAAGACAGACTTTAGACAAAAGTTGGACCGCAATCATGGCTTAGGCACCCTTATTTTTGGGGCGTGCACAGAAAGTATAACTATGCCTGGAATCCTCCTTATACATCTTTCTCTTCAGGCACAGCTGTTCATCTTGGGTCCATAGAGCAAGAGCATAAAACAGCGTGGACAACATTTATTTTAGACAATTCTAAGGGCCTAACTAGAGCGGGAATAGAACGAATAAACGACTCTATTCGTGCTTACGTTTGGTGTTTGCTAGGTTCACAAGCACAGACAAGATCGAGCATAACTGATCCTTCTACTGGCTTTGATGCACAAAAACAGTACTTGGCAAATTTAGAGGACGCCATTAATTCTACAGTTGATTTGCCTTCAAGTATTAAAAGGTACCAAAATGCTTTACAATTCGCAAGATCGAAAGTAGACTTTGCTGTGGGCACTGGTTTATACATGCTGCCTTCTGACCTCAGACTCCAGGTAGGAACAATAATAAACTACAACAATGAAATTCTTGTTGTGGGAAATGAACAGAAGGTTGGACAAAACGACATAAATTCTGAGCCAGTAATATTGCAAGCAGTAAACAAACAAGATGACCCCCCAAGAATAAGTCAACCAATCCCAAAGCCCAAAGCCCAAAGGCCATTGAAGAACACGAAGTCCACGAAGTCCAAAAAAATAATGACCATGAATATGAAAAGGCGGCACTTGTTTTTGGATTAACGGGCCTAGGATTACTTGGTCTTTATCTTACTAAAAAGTAACCCAACTATTAAGGCAACTAATGCCCATAAATGCTCAGCCATAAAGCCAACTACTTTGCTTGCAGTAGACAAAAGCCAGCTAACGACATCCCCTAATATACCAGGTAAAGAGTCTATGGCTTTACTGGCTAATTTTTTTAATAAACCCGCAAGATGATCAAGCTGTTTTTTTTACCCATGATTTATCAGGCGGCGATGGAGGCGATGGTGGCGGAGGCACTGGGATTTGACCACCGCCACCTGTAATAGCCAACACCAGTGTACTTATTGCAAATCCTAAGGCTGTTATAACGCTCGCTAATGTGACACCTTGCTCTCTAAACAGTGTTTTTATTCGTTCTGCTAGTGTCGTGTCTTCATATAAAAATTCTTCGGATAGTTTCTCTTATTCTGTTCACTTGAGTTCGTAATTGTTCTCGGTTAGTAGACAAAACTTCTAGTCTCAGTTCTTCAAGATTATTTAGTCTTTGCGTTATTCTTTCTTTAACACCAAGCCCTAAGTTGGCGTCATCAGCCTCAACGAGTTTTTCTTTTTCTCTTTTTATATCCTCATCTAGTTTACTCAGTATTGCTAAATTGTTTGTTAATTCGCCTCTAACAGCTCTTAAAGTACGATCAAGGGCCGCTAATTCTCGCGGTTCGTGAACAGTTTTTTAATGCTGTTTCTTCGGAAAAACTGGTTTCTGCTTGCATTACTTCGCCCGCTGTTTGACTTAAATCTTGAAGTTCCATGTTTTGTATTTGGTTATCTGTTGGGAGTTTTTGTAGTGTGTTTTGAAGTTTAGCAACTGCGTCCCCATGTAATTTTGGTTTAGTAATGCCAAGGCGATTTCGATCTTTCGCCTTAAGTCTTTGTTAATTGTACTCAAACTACAAACTTTAATGGGTTTCGTTTATCTGTAAGCTGAAAACGTTTTCCTTGATCGTCTTTAAAATACAAATGGCCATCATCATCTTTTACAAAATCTAAAACTTCAGGAGGTTCTAGGCCTAAACTTTTGTAAAATTCTCTGGCCGTAATTTCTGTTAATTCACTCCGTATTGAGAGCGCTGAGCGATGCTGTATCAAAGGAGTCATTTCACTCATGTCGTCTCCAGGATCAGGAACATCATAATCTTCTTCACCTTCAATGCCCGCCATGTTTTTAAATAATTAACTTTTTTATTTTGTTTTATAAAAAAAAATGTCACAAGCATATGGCTCAATTCTTGACCCGCATAGAAGACTGAAAGAGCCCTTTGGCGTGAAGGGAAATAAGCGGAATATTACTGTTCCAAATAATCCATCTACTATTGATGCAGATCAAATTCTTACTGTCAAATTTCCAGACCTAGGAGCGGATGAAGTGATTGTGCCAGGCTCTGCGCATCTTACTTTCAAAATAGAACTCGCTTCAACAACAGACCTAAACAGGACTGTTGTACAGAATCTGGGGCGGGCAATCGTTAAGAAAATTTATATAAAACTTGAGGGGCAAGAAATATTTTCTTTAGATAATGCAGACATATTTTTAACCTATTCTGATTTATGGCTAACTGCGAATGAAAGGGCTGATCTTGCGTTTCAAGGAATCGAAAATGAAGAAGCACTAAAACATAGAATAGGCGCTGAAGATGCTAAAGACGGCAAAAGGTTTGTAGCTGTAAGTTATGCGTATGGAAATCGCTTTTTCATACCCCTAGATTTTGAGTTGTTAAAAACGCATGCCCCATACTTTCAAGGAGCATTAAAAGACAGATTGTCATATGAACTAACTTTTAATGACTACAAATATGTTATTATATCTACAGACACCGAAGCAAAGTACAGCATTTCTGACATCTCGTTAGAGTTTGACGTTGTTAGCAACCCTAACTTAGCGAGGCTGATCCAGCACAATATCAGTCAAAATTAGCAATATATTACGAAAGAGTGATTCATCATTCTAAATATCCTAAAAGCAGGGCAGACACTATATGGAATTTTAGTTTTAGTGCCACAGCAAAATCGCTTAAAGGTATTTTATTGCTGTGTGAAAATGAAGAACCATTCAAAAGACAAACCGAAAATTTTGTTAATCCTAAAATAACAAAAGTGCAATGTACAATTGAGGGTAGTCCTAACCAAATCTACGCTAGCGGCTTAAACCTTATCAGCATTTTGATGAAATAAGAAAACTGTTTGGAGGTGGGAGGTGTAGAAATCCAACAGTTGACCTTGTGTCTAAAGATCTACATCTTCACAGCGTTAGACTTGATCATTATTTAACAACGAAATACGGTTTATGGATTGACCTAAGGTCAACGGAGGATAATCAGTTACATGGAAGCGGGAGAAACTGTTAGAGACATAATAAACATTCAAATTGATAAAGAAAAAGAGGCCGATAAACCACTTAATGTGTATTTGTTTTTAATATATGATGCGCAGCTGAATATTCTAGATAACAGATTAGAAGATATCCATTACTAAATTAATTTTTTATTTTTTAAAAAGCATGTCTGTTCAGATTTATCCAAATGTGCCAGAGTCGCCAGAAGAAGGGATAGGCAACGTCGACTCCAGGGTCGTCTCTGCTGCTATAGAAAACCCTAACATAAAAACTTTCAGATTAACCAACATTACACAAATGCAACAAAAACTAGAGCAGGACCTTTCAAAATACAGCAAAACCAAACGAAGGTATTCTGCCGCCTTAATGCTGTTACATATGTTAATACTGGAACATCAACTATAAGTGCTGTATCAGCAGGAACGAGTGTTGGTCTCTTAGCAACAGGGTTGGTGCACCGGCAGCTTTACCTCTAGGCGGCTTGTCTTTAGCTCTTGGCCTGTGCTCATTAGCTGTAAGTACTGCCAGCAAAAAATAAAAACTAAACTCCAAAAGCACACAGCCATGGTTCAACTAATAACAGCTAAACTTAGTTCCTTCAAGCTGACAATAAATAAAGCATTAGCTGACTCAAACATCACGGATGAAGAATTTAGTCGTTTACAGACTGATTTTGATGACTATAAAAGACAAAGTTTGATCTTCAAAGAAAGGCAAGAACAAGTTTTTCTCAACAGCCAGACACCTATCAGATAAAAAAGGAATGTTTAAAAAAAGTAAACGGAACATTAAATTGCTTGTCAACAGCTCCTTAACACCCAAAGGCGTTTATACTTTTGTTTACTGAAGTCCAAGCACAAAAAGACGTTGATATTGATTAATTTTTTTTGATTTAAAAAATGTGTTATGTTAAAACAATCATGGATAAGAATAAGGCCAGACGAATTGTTGAAATGCTTAAGGAAGCGATATGTCAAAAGCTTTAAATGATATGAATTAAAAGTCATTGATCTCCAACGTACAGGCAGAGCGTTGATCATGCTATTTCTCAGATTCAGTAAACAACAATAGACCGCCAGTTGAAGTAATGTTAGCGTTTTAATCGACTAATAACAATAAATGAGAAAATCTGAAGTCTGGTCAACTAAACAGCAGACTATCTTTCCTCGAATGACGTAAACACTGGTTGGCGAAAACTGCTTACACAGTTTGATGAAGCCGCTGAAGAAGCCAAAATGAGGCCTAGGTTGTCTAGAGGCGAAGTCTGAGAGATCAGATTAAAACAGGCAAAGTATGCGCCGATTGTAGGATGGCTTACAATTTGCTGCCCCCGCATATGGAAGCAAAAAGCAGTTTTAAAATAAAAGAATTTCAAACAGGCAAATGTTTCATGTGTGTGTTCATTGCAAGGTTGCATCACGTCCGCAAAAACGCAGACAGATGTCTAACATTGGATTACATCAATGACTTAACTTCATGGAATATCCTTCCTGTTAGCGTAGATCAAATTGATCAATTTGAAGAACAAACAAACCAAACTGTTAATATCTACACATGGGAATGAGGAAACAAATCTACAGCCCATTAAAGTGTCTAAGAACAGCCCAACGATTGGCGAACCAGACAAAATCAGTTGATTTACTACTGATGTTTTCACCAGCAGGGGTACCGCATTACACATTGATACGCACAATGAGTAAAATAATGCAGCATACTTAAAAAAATGGGCATAAACAAGAATTCTGTAGAAAATGTTTAACAAGAATTCCATCTGTTAAAACCGCAATCGAACATAAGAAACACTGCATCGGCCCAGTTGACTGTAATACAGAACTAATTACGCTCCCACCCGGATCTAAAGTTAGTTTTAATAACTGGAAACGACTACAAACTAGTCCATATGTTGTTTACGCAAGACTTTGAATCACTCATTGTTCCTTACGAAGGACCAGCACCACAAAAAACTTCGAAAAAACAGTCTTAATGAGTAATCATCAGATTTGTTCATTTGCTTTCATCATGTTAGGTCGGATGGTGTCCATTCAGAACCAGAATTGTATAGAGGGCCAGATGCTGCAGAATACTTCTTAGAACGCATGCAGCAAGTGCGTAATGACTGTTCTAATAATCTAAACTTATCTGAAATCATAATGACGCCTAAAGACCAAGAACAGTATGCCTCAGCCACACATTGTTGGATTTGTGGTTTAGGTCTCTCCTCAGACGCAGCAAATCCAACCATAAGAGACATGATCACATTAGTGGAAAGTTCAGAGAGCAGCACACAATAACTGCAATCTTCAACTAAAGTTTGAACCAAAAGACATGGAAGCTGCCTATATTCTTTCACAACTTGCAGGTTACGACTCTCATCTTATAATGCAAGCAGTAAACCGACGTTTTTAGGTTGTCATGCATTGCACAGTCATCAGAAAAGTACATGTGTTTCACTTTAAATAACATGTCTTTTATGACTCTATGCAGCACATGATGGGTTCGTTAGAGTCACTGGCTAGTCCTGCCCAATAACGGAAGAATATTTTGACCCATCAATTGGTTAGAAAGGGGTTTACCCTTATGAATACATGAACAGTTGGGAAAGGTTTGATGAAGATACACTTCCTCCTAAAGTTGCGTTCTGTTCTAGTCTTAGAGGAAAGGAGATCAGTGATTCCGATTACCAGCATGCTCAAGATGCGTGGCAGAAGTTAGAGTGTAAAACAATGGAGACTATCATGATGCATACTTGATGGCTGATACATGTTTGTTGGCGGACGTCTTTGAAAATTACAGAAAGACCTGCATGAAACATTATATCCTGGATCCTGCTCATTATATTTCTGCGCCCGGGATGAGCTGGGACGCTTTCTTAAAGTTTACTGGTGTACAGATTGATTTATTGTCTGATTTACCAATGATTCAGATGATTGAAAACAGATTGCGTGGAGGAATTAGTATGGCGTCGCACCATTACTGTAAAGCAAACAACAAATACTTGGACGACTAATGATCCGAGTAAAAGGTCTAACTATCTCATGTATTTAGATGCAAACAATCTGTATGGATGGGCAATGGCGCAATCACTTCCATTACGTAACTTTAAAATGCTCACAGCCAAAGATCCAAAAAATATTCAAAAAGCATTAAAGTGGTTGGGCAGTTTAACGCCAGATCAACAGTGTGGTTTCATTCTAGAAGTTGACTTACAATATCCTCAGGAACTCCATGACCTGCATAATGACTATCCGTTAGCAGCAGAAAGTCTAAAGATGACAAAAACAGAACCGCCTAAACTTGTGCCTAATCTTCGAGGCAAAAAAAATATGTCTGTCATTACAGATTTCTACAATTTTATTTAAGACATGGTTTGAAGTTGACAGCAGTTCATCGTATAATTGCTTTTGATCAAGAACAGTTCATGAAACCATACATAATGAAGAACACTGATCTCAGAACTAAATCCACAGATGCTTCAGAAAAAGACTTTTTCAAGCTGATGAACAACAGCTGTTTTGGAAGACTATGAAAATCCGCACAAGCGTAAAGATGTCAGATTGGTCACCAAAGAAAACGAAGCAATTAAGCTGACTTCAAAACCTAATTATCAGGACTTCAGAAGATTTCATGATCAGCTTTTTGGCATAATGATGAAAAAAAAGAAAGTCAAATTGGATAAGCCCATTTTTATTGGGTTTACTGTTTTAGAATTATCAAAGCTTTTGATGTTAGAATTTCTTTATGACTACTTTAAGCCCCTGTATCCTGAGTACAGAGTACTTTACACAGATCAGACAGTTTGTTATAGATATCCCTACTGAAGATATCTATAAAGACATGGAATTAGAAGTAGCTAAAGGGCATGCGGGATGGTACGACACATCTGATTATCCTAAAGATTCGCCTTTGCATTCAACCGTTAACAAGAAGGTTTTAGGAAAGATGAAGGATGAATTATCTGGAGGGGTGATCAAGAGTTTGTTGGGTTAAGGTAAAAAATGTACAGTATTTCGAGCCAGGAGAAAACTATCAAAAATAGCAAAGGGAATATCTCGCAGTGTTCTGCAGTCGAGCATATCACATGATAACTACAAAGAAGCATTGTTCAATAAACATACTTTTCATCATGAACAACGTAAACTGCGATCTAATCTACATGAGATCAACACAACTGTTGTAACAAAGAAGTCATTAGATAGAACAAACACAAAACGAGTATTTGTTAATCCAGAGTTTTCATATGCAATTAGGCATTGGAGAATGACATAATTATATATCTTCTTCGGGTTTATATTCGGGTCCATATTTTTCCTCAAACTTTACTAGAAAATCAATTATATCATCTTCCAATTCAGACAAATTTTTCTCATGTTTGCTTGATGCGCTCGAATTTTTTTTTTATTATTTCAAGATATTCTTTATCCCATTTTTGATAGTCAAAATTGGGATTTTTGGGTTGTAGGCGATCTGGATGCAGTGCCATGTGCCGATGAATCCTCGTAATTGTTTCTTTAACAGCAGAATACGTACCATGTGATTCTCGTATTAATTCCTCAATAGCAGAACACGTATCATATGATTCTCGTATTAATTTCAAGTTCTCTTCATTTATCATTCTTGCTTCCGTTCCAGGTTCTTTCTTTTGGACTTCCATTTTAACTGAAATATATTTACGTAAATTTAAAGCGGAACTGTGTCTGCGGGATTATTTGCAGTTCTTCCTTTACAAAAGATCTTTGGGGGTGCTGGTTGTTTTGTTGTGTCAGTTTCTCGTAAATAATACACGGGTGGATCATCTTTACAATTCTTTTATTTCATATGGGTCAACACTCCAAACTGGAGCTGTTGCCCTAAAGCGAGTGTCCCCTTCTGCTTCTCCCGGCAAATAAAGGTACCTTACTTTCAAACCAAATGGCAATAGTTTGCTGGATGAAGACTCTCCTTCAACAGCATTTATTGTTTGTTTTTTGATTGCTTGTACTGGTTTTAGACCGTTAATTTAAATCTTCATTATTCATTGCACGCAAAACTGAGGGCAGTCTTCTAACCCATTCTGTGTTGCGAGAATTGTCAATAAGCTCTCTATGATACTGGTAGGAGAAAAGCCTTTCAGATAACTGTTTGTTAAAGTTTTGAACCAAAGCCTGTGATCTGTGAACTCCTGGAATGCCTCTTTTAATGGTAACTCTATGTTTTAACAAAATTGATTCACTCGGCCTTTAAATCTTTTCCATCATCGACTTGAATCATGCGAGGATAAGTTAACGGGCCTCGTTGATATATTAGTTGTATAGCAACAGCAACAGCAGAAGCACTCTTTTGTGTTAATGGTTCCGCATCTTTGTATCTTGAAGCTATGTCAATGACTGTAAGCGCGTACTTAAATCTTTTTCGTCTAATCGTATCATGGGGTAAATATAGAAGATCCATTTGATGGGTGTCGTTTGGCGTTGTATTCACAAGTGTGGTCTTTGTATTCGTTTAGGCGCTGGTAAATAAATTTGCCAAATCGCTTGTTTAGATAACCATTCCTTTGCTGTTTGTTCGCTGACTCCAGCTGCTTGGCTAGCTTTTTGATTGCTGTTATTCCCTTCCAATATCCTTTTGGCGAATAATAGATTTTGTTCATTTTTTATTCAGCCAATATTATGCGCAACAAAATACACAACGGTCATACCAAAGACAATAAACAATATTTCTTGCATCTTTTGTTTTTCTGATGGATGATAAAAGTCGCTGAATTTTGGTGGAGGCAATGTCTCGATTGGCTCGCCTGTTACAAGATAATATTCTTTTATCGCTTGATCAACATCTTTAAATGTGTAAGCTGCATGCCCCTGTTTTTTTCAGTGTGTCGTTAATAAAATCTAACTGCTCAATTCTCTGCTTTTCATAGTAATCTTGCACTGCGGCTAGTTGCTCCATAGCTTTGTTATGTCTTTTTCTCTCGCCGTCATCCCGCAGTTACTAAAACACGTAATTACTTCCGCTAAAAGCAAGCGCATTAACCACAGCGCCACCAATCATCATTACGAGTGAAGCCATTTTATAAATGTATTTTTTTTACATATTAATACTGTCTGGAATTATTCCTTGCTTAACTAAAAAATCTTTCGTAGCAAATGAAGCTGTAATAATAGCAATCAGCTTTGCTGAGTCTTCAAAGTCTAGTTTGCCAAGATCTGCCAGTTTTATTTTTAACAGGCTTTTACCAAGCATTGTGTATCTACACTTAGGCCCCAATAACAGCAGAATGGTATACAAGGTTGGTAACATTTTTTTCGGTGCTCATTTTAAAAAAATAAAATAATTATAATTAATAAAAAAACATGAACAGCGATGATCTACTACAGCTACAGGCAGCCTAAACCTTCCTGAACTTATGACTGCAAATGATCAAGTTGATGATCAAGCTATTATGCCCCAAAAGGAAAGGCTGTATTCTTTGGCAGCATGTGGAAAAACAAAACAGTACTCGGAAATGAATTCAGCATAGAACAGATTCAACAAATGTCGCCACAAGACATTGTAAAGTATCACAACAGGTATGAAGCGCAACTGGGGTCGAGAATGGTAAAAAGTGTAGGACAAACGGTTCTTAGTTTGTACACTAAACTAGTTAGCAGATTTGCTCCCATCGATTCTGAACAAGATTTTATGTATGATTTAACACAGGAATCCAGTTTTTAACAAAGTCATTAGAGTCTCTAGGGTGTGATCTGTATTACAGATTTGGAACATTATTGTCACCAGTGATCGCGGGATTAATTACTTTAATCATATAGATTTGTTACCCTTCAAAATGACCGAGCCAGAAAATTCAGCAGAATCAGAAAACACTGAATCAGGTGGAGAAAGTGACCAGTAAAAAGCCTCCTCATCCTGGGCGTGTTTGCAGCAGGAAAAGAGTAGCAGAGTGGAACAAACAAAGAAAATTACAGTTACAATCACAGAATATAACGCCGCCAACGTCAACAGTTGTGTCAATGCCAGCTATAATAAACGCCAGAACAAGAGCAAGTTGATTCAAGGCCTACAACACCAAAGTCTTCATGGAATATTGAACTTAAAACAGTTGTCACTTTGAGCGCCTTGCTGCTGGGGTGGTTATTACTGTTATAGAATATATAAACAACGCTGGCGAAAACCAAAGCAGTCAAAAAATCTGAACCACTAAATACAGAAGCCAAACAAAAAAGCATGCCAGAACCGCCAACAACAAAAGATCATTTTGATCCATTTCAAATGCAATAATACTTTAAGAACTTAATTTTAAAAAATGTTTCTTTGATAAAAATAGATCATGGCGGATTATTATTTGTTTAAAATGATGGAGTCATAAATAAAGACATGGAGTCTAAAAAGACATTTCCATAGACCAGAATTGTAATCAATGCGGTTGCTTACGATGTAAAACTTCATTAAGATCTATGCTGACCGATCTCGCGCCAAGGACGCTGAGCAAGACATCCTCGACGATGACGCGTTTTTTGAGGACGTTGTGTGTACTATATTAGACATCTACTATTTAAGACAAAAAACATAGATTGTATTGTTTTTTTTCTGATAATATAAGATAACTTGAATAAGAACTTGGTTGTACTTAGAGATGACTTAATTATAATCTTGAGGTGACTTGAGTAAGAACTTGAGGTGACTTGGGGGATGACTTGAGTAAGAACTTAGAAGTGACTTGAGTAAGAACTTGAGTAAGAACTTAGAAGTGACTTGAGGATAACTTGAGGATAACTTGAGTAAGAACTTAGAAGTGACTTGAGTAAGAACTTGAGTAAGAACTTAGAAGTCACTTGGGGTGACTTGAGTTAAGAACTTAGAAGTGACTTGAGTGTGTGCATGCGTGGGGTGGGGGTGGGCGGGGTGGGGTGGGGGTGGGTAGGGTGGGGGTGTGCAGGAGTTACCTCCCTTAGTGTCCGCACATAGCAAGGCGGATTTTACTGCAGTCCTCTTGCTACTAAAATAAGGCGTTCACAGCATGAACAGCTATTTATAGTAGCAGTCAGCAAGGCTATTTACTGCAGTCCTCTTGCTACTAAAATAAGGCGTTCATGGCATGAACGGCTATTTATAGCAAGGCGGATTTTACTGCAGTCCTCTTGCTACTAAAATAAGGCGTTCACGGCATGAACGGTATTTATAGTAGCAGTCAGCAAGGCTAATTTATTGCCAGGTAGTAAGCCTGTCACTGAACATTTGGAGCTTTTTGAATAAAACAGCGCCATTTTTTTAAAAATGGATCATTTTTTCAAAAGTTAAAAGCTTTTCAAAGTTAACATCTCTTTCAAATATATCAGCTAAATCTCTGTCTTGAAATTAACAAGCTTTCAAGGTGCTTGTGTAGTTCATCAATAGTAGGTTCTCGTTTTTTCTTTCTCCTCACCTTCCAAAAAAGCAATACTTCTCTTTAGCTTAGGAAGTAAAGAACTGGGCTCGCTGATTTTCTTTTGTTTAGATACTCCGCCATACAGTTGTAATAAAACACATGATCATCTATAGCAAGAACTTCCTCTGTAAACAAAACACGTCCGTCTGCATTGAAAGCCGCAACTAAAACTGAGAGGGCGCTGGGTCTAGATCGGCATGTCCGGTCACGGGGTATTACACCTTGCCAAGTCATAAGACCCAACAGCGCAAATTAAGTAATCAGGTTTCAGCCTAATGACGGGTCTCTGGGATTTCCATGTCTGTAAAGTATTCTGGTAGTGTGGGAAATTTTCCTTCCTTAAGGCCGATTGCCTAGTGTTTGTCTGTCTGGTCTGTCTGTCTGTCTACTTCGTTTTATAAGATTTATCTGTGGATAAGTGTGTGGATTTTAAAAGACTTTAGAGAACAATTAAAGACAGAGACGTATTTGATGAATGTATGCGCGAAAATGATGTTATTGAAAATGATCAGGAAAAACATAGGATTAAGCAAAAACTAAATCTGAAAAGTTTAGTAAATTAGTATTGAAAACGGATTACCCTACACAGTATGTTTGTTTGTAGATAATCGTTATTTTTTTTGGTTTTTGAAGTCTTACTTGTCGGGAGAACTAATAAATGCCAATCCTAGGTTCAACCGCCCGAAACTGGTTGAACTGTGTAATGCGGGTTTGGTTTTACTTCGTTAATGCGCATGCCCAGTGGAATCAAGTTCCTGAGTATGAAGAACTGATAAATGCCAACCCTAGGTTCAACCGCCCGAAACGGGTTTTGAGGGTGGTTGAGCTAGGATTGGAAATTTATCATTTCTCTCACACTCAAACACACACACAAAAAGCAGTCAGTCTATGTCGGGGTCATGACATTGCTACTTGAGCCTGTACTGTATGTACTATGTTACAGATAGATCTAGGGGAGGCGACTCATGTTTGAACTTCTGCATGTGCGGACTGATCATGTTTCATGTCAGCGTATCGTGCGTGGGTTCGCATTAGAGTCATATTTCCCTCTTTATGTGCTAGGGTGAGCCGGCGAACATTTCGCTCACGTCGCATGCGTGTGTGTGCGTCAGTGGATATCTGTGTGACAGCACAGCTTGGGAGGGGGTAGGGAGGTATCTTGAACTTTTTAGTGTGTTGTCCGTGGAAGGGGGGGGAAAATTGGGTCAGCATCATCCTCACTGTGAGTCGCCCAATCATAGTTAACCTTACATTGAATTATCCAATCAAGCCAAGTTGACTGTAGAGCGGCGGGGGCGTTAGGCGAACTGTCGCTCAGTGTTTATTTTGCAGCTGTTTCAGGTGGAAGTCTCTGACGTTGTATGTGTTTCTATGTTGAAAGTCCTGGTGAACCCTTTTTAGGAACCTTGTGTTCAGGGTTCGGATTAAGGATTAGCGGAGCTGCCTTGAGTCTGGAGGGGGATGATTCTGTGTTTCTGTGTGATTGTATTTTCTCGCTGTTGGAAGTACAGTAGAAGGACTGTCGTTACTGTAATTTGTGAAGACGTGGTTGCTGTGTTTGTGTTAAACTGTAACCGGTTGTTCCTGAGACCCCCCCTGGTGGGGTAAAGACTTGGTTGCTGTTTTTGTGTTAAACTGAAACCCGGTTTTCCCTGAGACCCTGGTGGGGTGAAGTTTGGGTTTTGGCTGCATTTGGGTAAAACTGTAACGGTGTTCCTGAAGACCCTGGGGGGTGAAGACTTGGTTGCTCCCATTTGTGTTAAACTGTAACCGGTTTTTCCTGAGACCCTGGTGGGTGAAGACTTGGTTGCCGTGGTTGGGTGCTGAAAGACGTCCCGGTCTGGGGGTGGCCTTGGTGGCGCTGGACAACCATCTCGGAGTTGGGCCGGACAGGGGTTGGTTCAAGGTACGTTTGTATTTTTCAGTGTAGACATTTTTAGTAATCCTATCATCTGAACCTGGTTGGGGTTGGATTGAGCCAGGATTACGGGGGAACTCAAAAGGAAATCCTTGTCTTTATTGGTTGATTTGGGCAGTGGAGGCTGGAAGCAGTTGAGGTGCAGGCAAGGGGCCGGGGCTTTTTAGTGCCAGGAAGGGCTATGGGTGTTGTAATTAAACAGTGTAATGGTTGCGTTGAGTAGTTATATTGGATGATATGATTTTGGGCATGTAAGATCAAGGTAGGGTGTTTTGTGCATGTGTGAGCACATTCATTCATGTGATGTTCAGAAATTTTCAGCCACGGGAACCTGTCGGTGTCAGTTATGATTGTTAGTATTGTTAGCAGACCTTAATCCCAGGCCAGGAATTATATGTGTATTTGTGTGGTTGCAAGTACTGTTGACACCTGTCTGGAAGTTGATCAGGGGAGACAGCCATTTTTTGAAATTGTTGGTTTTAAGTTGTATATGATGATATGTTGTCAACTTTATGATGATGTGTTGTCAACCTGATGTGCTTTGCTCAGTCAGTTGGGAGTAAGCCAGCTGGATATTTCAGCTAAGATCAACTTTAAAAAAGATTGACAGCCCGGAAGTTTTTAGGGTAGTGATGTGGTGTGTGTGGGGTTTTGCCCATGGTTTGGACATAGGCTGCAAGTTGAAAGTGATGTTTACGGCAGTGGCAGTGACAGTGACCGACGATTTATTTTGAGCAATAAGTATTTGCATTTTTTATATCTTGTTTTCCAATTTAAACATATGTTTGGACCATGTTCCTACATTGGAATTGTGTGGGAAGCCATGCATGTTTTTTTTTTTTAGGTTGTTCTGCTATCTAAGGAAAGTACTTAATAGTGGCCGTGGAGTCGGACCGGGCTATGTGTTTAAGTCGGACTGAAGTTTGACTTTGATTGTGTACTACTGTGTGGCCTGATGGTTTGTAAAGTAAGTTTGTATATAGTCTGTCTGGAAATATCTTTCCTTTTATACAAATGGATAATAATTAGACTAAAGCTAGTGCTAATGCTGGTTTTCATTTGGATAAAGTTACCTTGGGTGCATCTTGGGGATTGGAGTAGGTTAGTTATTTAAGAGACAGAATATTCACTGTAGTGACTTCGACTCCCACAGGTTGTGCTCATGATTAATATGAATTTAGTATGTGTAGGGTACTATGGGATTCATGATAGATTCTTAGTGGGGATGCGCCTGTATGTGTCCACAGATATCTCCCTGTATTCCCTGCCTTAGCTGGTGACGGGATCCCTGTGTAGGAGTGACAGAGCTGGGCTAATCTTCCTATTGCTGTGACAGGCCGAGTGGTACATGTGAATTTTGGGACGACAAACAGGGGGCTGTGTTGAGGTAACAATGTTGAACATTATTTCCCAGGATCAAGAAATGAGCCGTCATTCATCAGTCGTGCAGTGGACTACCCAGTGTGTGAAAGACACTAGCAAAAATTTTTAGTGATTTTAAATTTATTTAGAAATATTATTGCATAGTTGGTTTAGTTGTTGGCTAATTAGTCATTACTTGTGTGTGTCGCAGGCTGCACGGGGTTTCGAGATAAATTTTTGTGTGTGGTGGAAAAAAAACACATTTATATAAACATTTTTTATGTTGGACAACTTGGCTGGGCCATTCTCTGCGAGTATTTTTTTAGCAACCCAGTTACGGGATTATTAATTGGTCATGCGTGCTTTAAGTGCCCAGTTGTTGGAATGTGACCTGGTTTGATTAATCTTGAAAGTGTGTGAACATTGCAGAATTGTTGTAGTTTTGTGCATTCTATATTGGTGTTTGGTCTGTCATGTGTGTCGGAGTTTATTCCCTGGTTGCTGGCTTGTGTATGAGCGGTAAGTGAATTTGTTGAGTAAGTCTCGGATTCATAGTGTCCTTTTGGGGCCCAATAGCCAGGTGTTATCGGTCGTGTGAGTTGTATTGCATGTAGCGATGCATCGCACCAGGCTGGGCAATTAGAATTTGACCCGAATTAAGGTAGTTGGTTAATTAATTTCATGACCTTGTGTTAGTTTGGTTGGGGCAGGGGGTGTGTGTGACTAGAAGTTGTGTGCGAAGGGGGGTTAAGTGGTTGAATGTTTGAGTTTGAGAGAAAGTGATTGTGTGGGTAGTAAGTGGAATATTCAGTTTTATGGACCCCGGTGTCGTGGTTTGAAAAATTTTATACATGTGTGAACTGTTCATCTGGTTTTGGATGCTTATTTGAGTTGGGGAGTTAGGTATTGTAGGTCTGTAAGTCTGTCTGTCCCTCCCTAGTTAGTTCAGGTCTTAGCGGCCTGACATATGGTGGAGATGCGGGGTACAATTGGGGGGTAAGTAAGGAGTTAATTAGTTATAGGAAGGGTTGGTTAGCAGGGAGGTTGGGTTAGAGGAACTTCAGGCAAGCATACAGACTCACTGTGAGTGTAAACATTAGGAACTCAGAGTAGTCAGTGGGTGGTTGGAGGGTGCGTCCCTAGAAAGGGTGGGGGCATAGACAACGAGCACTCAGGCGTGTAAGCCCTGTATATTGCCGTTGTTAGTGTGTGGAAGTGATGTGTTTTGTCTGAAATGTCTGTTTTGTCATGGGGTCACGTAGTGTAAATAACTAAAAATTATTTGTTTTCTGCCGTTGTTGTAGAAACTATAGTTATTTTGTTGTCTGCCATTGGTTGTGGGAAACTATAGCTGTTTCATTTTATCCCAATTCGTTGTGGTTAATTGGTGTCGACCAGATGGTTGGTGGCTGGCCAGAGGGGGCTAGTTTGGTTGATCAGTTGTTTGGATTTGACATTGTTGTCACCTGTTGGCAGAGGGCCAGTCTTATGGTATTTTGACAGTCCAGCGTGGGTTTGCGGTTTGTTCTTGGTGTTGCAGGACTTGCGAGTTAGTTTCCTCTGGAAGGGTGGATTTTGATGTATTGTGACTCCACATCATATGAGGGGTTTGGAGAAACGTAAATTACCAATCCTGACTCACTTTCAGAAAACCAGTTTTTATTTTCAATAACATCATTTTGCGCAGACGGTCATCAAACTAAGATTTGGGGCTGAGACACGTGCAGGCGGGTACTAACCGCAACATTCTTTTACTGACTGACACACACACACACACCACACACCACACACACAAAACACGTGCAAACGCATGAACGCACGCACGCACCACCACACACACGCTCACTCACTCACTCCGCACACAAAACAACATCACACCCACACTCACACCACCACACACACACACACACACACACACACACACACACACTTTTTAAAAAAAATTTGTGCTCCTGGTTTACAGTGGCATACCCCTCGCCTACGGTGGTGTGCCCCGTCTCCATTGCAGGTGTGTCTTCGGCCAAAAATCAATACTGCCGCCCTCCCCTTTCCCCTCCCCCCACTCCTTCCTACTCAGCTTGCTCGGTCGCGCTATATGACATCAGCATTCTCGAAGCTTCTCCCCCGCGTGAGGGCGCCGTTAAAGCCGCTCACATGACCAGTTACCAACACCGGTTTCTTCATTCTTCAAACTGACTACCGGACTAGTAGGACGTTTTTTATTGCGCTGTGTATTGGGCTTGGTGTGTTATTCTAAAAATGGCTACCCGTTTCACTGAAGAGCAGGCTCTCGCCATTGAACACCACAAGTTTTACCATACTTGCATGTCAGAGTATTTGTTGAAAAAAGAACGAGGTAAAGAATGTTCGTTGCCGCCGAAACCGAAAAGAAGTATTGTTTTCCCTAGAAGGAACAGAAAAAGAAAAAAGTGAACTGACTGCTTTGGAAATGGAACGACTATCTTAAAGGTTTGTTGGTTGGGGAAATGAAAACGTTGAAGGCAATATTGCTGAACAAAATATAGCCAATTTCAATTTTGTGTTTGACTATCGATGGTGGTTCCTTTTTTAATAAATGGCGCTGCATTGTTGAAAGCCGGCCAAAGCAAAACAATCCATCACGCGTTGATTGTTGGGCGTTGGCTTGAGACAGCCCAAGTCATGTTTTAAAAAAACAAAAAACGCATCAAACAATGGCGTTTATTTTCTTAAGACGCAGGTGAACTTTGTCCGATTCTTTATGCTAGGAAACTCTTTCAACTTTCAGTGTGTTTTTATAACTATCCTAAATTTCACAAGTAGGAATCAGTATAAATGAACTGTGTAGCAAACGCCAAACCATTATTAAACTTATGCAACTGGATGGCGATTTTCGGGGGTTCTGGCAAAACTAGATAGGGCAGGCAGACCTTAGTACATTACCAGTTTGGAGGGAGTAGTGTGTGGCCAGCACTATCTTCATATAAATGCTCCAATTATACAATGACGGATGTATACTACTGGCGATTAGAGCCGCCATAAAAGCTCGGCTACAGCATTTAATTGCTGTAACTCTGCCTAGCCAGTTGGCAAGCCTGGTTGGGGAAAAGAGGAGCAGAGCAAACTAGGCCAAACAACCCTAGGTGATCGCTTCCCGCCAATGACGTCAGCACCTGCAAAGCTCGGTGGCAAACTAGGTCAAACGACCTATGTGATCGTTTGGACTGCAAAGCGCGGCAGCACGCAAAGCTCAGCGGCAAACTAGGCACAAACGACCCTATGTGATCATTTGGGGGTTGATTGAGGTTGCGCGCGAGACACAAACTGTTTGGGTCACAAAGCAAGAAGTGGCCTAGTAGTTCCACTTTTTGTTTGTGTGTGTTTTGGCCTACCCCACGCACGCACGTTCCCCCACCCACCTGAACTGTTTATTGTGTGTTTGTGTTTGTTGTTTGTTTTGTCCTGCCCCACGCATTTCACGGGCCCCCCCACCCACGCACGCACGTCCCCCCACCCCCCCCCACCCCAGCATGCACACTCAAGTCATCCACAAGTTCTTACTTAAGTCATTTACAAGTCATCCCCAAGTCATTCTAAGTCATTCACAAGGGCATCCTCAAGTCATTCACAAGTTCTTACTTAAGTTATTCTCAAGTATTCACAAGTTCTTACTTAAGTCATTCTCAAGTCATTCACAAGTCTTCACAAATCATCCTCAAGTCATTCACAAGTCATCCTCAAGTCATTCACAAGTTCTTAGGCAAGTTTTTAATCAAATTGTTCTCAAGTCATCCTCAAGTTAACCTAAGATCTAAAAACCCAAGATCTATGTTTTTATCTTAAATAGTAAATGCCTAATATAGTACACACACGCCTCAAAAAACGCGTCATTGTTGAGAATGTCTTGCTCAGCGTTCTCTGCATAGATCTTAAGGAATTTCTTACATCCCAAGCAACCGCAAATTTATACAATTCTGGTCTATGGAAATGTCTTTTATAGATCCTGTCTTTTTTATTGACTTCTCATTTATAATACGCCTGATTATTTTTATTAAAAAAATTTAAAATTTTATTCCAATTATAAATGGATCAAAATGATGCTTTGTTATTGGCGGTTTTGGCGTGCTGGTGTCTTTTTCTGCATTTAGTGGTTCAGATTTTTTTGGTTGCTTTCGTTTCTGTTGCCATTGGGGGATATATTTTATAACCGTAATAACTGCCCCCAACAGCACAATGGCGCCAAAATGGCAACAGTTTTAAGTTCAATATTCATGAAGACTTGGGGCCCTTGTATCACATGGAGTTTTTATAGTGGATTGAATCAACTTGTTCTGGCGTTGGCGGTGTTTTTTTCATGATGAGTTATATTCTGTAACTTAATTTTTTTTGTTGTTCCACTCTGCTAATTTTTTTCCTGCTTTAACAACGCCGGGATGAGGATTCTTTTTACTGGTCCCACCTGATTCAGCGTTTTTTGCTGATTTTCTGGCTTTGGTTACTTTCTCCACCTGTTCTGGTTCTGATGATTTTCCAGCTCGTTCATTTTGAAGGGAAACAAAATCTATATGATTAAAAGTTATTAATCCCATGATTAATGGCGATAACAATGTTTCCAAATCTGTAATATAAATCACATCCCAGAGACTCTAATGTCTTTGTTAAAATGGATCTTGCGTTAAATTTATACGTAAGATCTTGTTCAGAATCAATGGGAGCAAATCTACGACTAGTTTAGTGTACAAACTAAGAGCCGTTTGCCCCACACTTTTCACCATTCTAGACCCCGCTGCGCTTCATACCTGTTATGATACTTTATAATGTCTTGCGGCGACATCTGTTGAATTGTTCAATGCTGAATTCAGTTTCGAGGAACGTTTTGGGCTTCCCACATGCCGCCAAAGAATACAGCCTCTCCTTTTTGGGCATAATAGCTTGGTCGTCAACTTCTTCTTTTGCAAATCCAAGACTGTGTAGGCCCCTCCCGTAGCTCTAGCAGATCATCACTGTTCATGTTTTTAATAAATTTTAATTATTTTATTTTATAAAAATGAGCACCGAAAAAAAAAATGTTGCTAACCTTTTATACCATTTGCTGTTATTGGAGGGCTAAGTGTAGGATACTCAATGCTTTGGTAAAAGCCTGTTAAGAATTAAACCAGGGAGATCTTGGCAAACTAGACTTGAGGGTTCAGCAAAGCTGATTGCTATCATTGCCAGCTTCGGTTGCCACGAAAGTTTTCTAGTTAAGCAAGGAATAATTCCAGAGAATATAAAAATGTAAGAAAAAAATACATTTATAAAAATGGCTTCACTCGCAATATGATAGGTGGCGCTGTGGTGAATGCGCTTGCTTTTAGCGGAAGTAAAATTTTGCGTTTAGTAAACTGGGGATGACAGCGAGAGAAAAAAGCATAACAAAGTATGGAGCAACTAGCAGCTGCACAAGACGCCTATGAAAGGCAGAGACTTGAGCAGTTAGATTTTATTAATGACACACTGAAAGAACAGGGGCATGCAGCTTACACATTTAAAAATGTTGACCAAGCAATAAAAGAATATTATTAGTAACAGGGAAACCCGGGCCAGACATTGCCCCCACCAAAATTCAGTGACTTTTATCAGCCATCAGAAAAACGAAAGATGCAAGAAATCGGGTTTATTGTCGTTGGTATGACCGTCGTGTATTTTGTGGGACATAATATTGGCTGAATAAAAAATGAACAAAATCTATTTTTCGCCCAAAGGATATTGGAAGGGTTTTCACAGCAAAACAAAAGCTAAGCCAAGCGGCAGAGTCAGGGAACAAACAGCAAAAGAATGGTTATCTAAACAAGCGGGTTTGGCAAATTTATTTACCTGCGCCCAAACGAATACAGAGACCCACTTGTGAAAAACAACTCCAAACGACACCCATCAAATGGATCTTCTATATTTACCCTCTGATAGGATTAGACGAAAAAGATTTAAGTAAAGCACTCACAGTCATTGACATGGTTCAAGATACAAAGAGCGGAACCCTTTAACACAAAAGAGTGCTTCTGCTGTTGCTGTTGCCATACAAAATGATATTTCCAACGAGGCCCGCTAACTTACCCTCGCATGATTCAAGTCGATGATGGAAAAGAATTTAAAGGCCAAGTGAATCAATTTTTGTTGAAACATAGAGTTACCATTAAAAGAGGCATTCCAGAGTTCACAGATCACAGGCTTTAGTTGAAACTTTAACAAACAGTTAGCCGAAAGACTTTTCTCCTACCAGTATCACAGAGAGCTTATTGACAATTCTCGCAACACAGAATGGGTTAGAAGACTGCCCTCAGTTTTGCGCGCAATGAATAATGAAGAATTAAAGGGCTAAAACCAGTACAAGCAATCAAAAGAAAAACAATAAATGTTGCTGAAGGAGAGTCTTCATCCAGAAAACTATTACTGTTTGGTTTGAAAGTAAGGACCTTTATTTACCGGGGGAAGCGGAAGGGGACACTCGCATTAGGGCAACCGATCCAGTTTGGAGTATTGATCCATATGAAATAAAAAGAATGGTAAAAATGAATCCGCCCGTGTATTATTTTTCGAGAAACTGACACAACAAAACAACCAGCTCCTCAAAGATCTTTTGTGAAAGGAAAAACTGCGATAATCCCACCAGACACAGTTCCGCTTTAATTAATTTACGTAAAAATATTTGAGTTTAAAATGGAAGCTCAGGGAAAGGAAGTGCAGAACGAAACAAGAATGGGGAAAGGAAGGACCTTGAAAATGATACGGGAATCATTTCAGGCGTGTAATGCTATTAAGGAAACATTTTCGGGGATTAATCAATTTCATGCTAAATCATCCCGATCACCTACAACTCAAAACCCCCCAAAATTTGGGGGGAAAAGAATATCTTGAAATAATAAAAAAATTCGAAAAGCGTCAAGCAAACATGAGAAAAAATTTTAATGAATTGGATGAAGCTATGATTGATCTTTTTAAAAAAAGTTGATGAAAATATAAAACCCCCTGTTTATGCGGTCCTCCAGTGGCCCGATTGCATATGAAAAATCGGATTAACAAACACCCGTTTTGTGTTTGTTTCTATCTATGACTTCTTTGTTACAACTGTTGTGTTGATCTCATGTAGATTAGATCGCGTTTTACGTTGTCATGATGAAAAGTCTTATTGCCAAACAATGCTTCTTTGTAGTTGTCATGTGATAGTTTGACTGCACAACGCTGCGAGATTTCCCTTGCTTTCTTAATGATTTTCTCCCGGCTCGAAATACTGTACATTTTCGATCTTAACCCCACATACTCCCTTTATCACCTTTCCGATAATTCATCCTTCATCTTTCCTAAAACCTTCTTATTAGTAATTGAATGCAAAGGCGAATCTTTAGGATAATCGGACGTGTCATTTCCATCCCGCTGACCTTTAAACCCTTCTAATTCCATGTCTTTATAGATGTCGTCAGTAGGGATATCTATAACAAAACTATCTGTATCTGTGTAAAGTACTCTGGACTCGGGATACGAGGGCTTAAAATAGTCATAAAGAAACTCTAACATCAAAAACTTTGATAATTTTAAAACGGTAAACCCCAAAAAATACAGGTTTGTCCAATTTGACCCTTTTTTTTTTCATCATTATGCCAAAAAAACTGATCATGAAATTTTTCTGAAGTCCCGAAATTAGGTTTTGAAGTCAGCTTAATTGCTTCATTTCTTTGGTGACTAATTGACATCCTTACGCTTGTGTGGATTCTCCATAGTCTTTCCAAAACAGCTGTTGTTTTATTAACTTGAAAAAGTCTTTTTCTGAAGCATCTGTGGATTTGTTCTGAGATTAGTGTTCTTCATGATGTAAAGGCTTCATGAATGTTCTTGATCAAAGCAATTATGCGATGAACAGCTGTCAACTTCAAACCATGTCTTAAATAAAATGTAGAAGTCTGTAATGACAGACATAATTTTTTTGCCCCGAAGATTAGGGGACAGTTTAGGTGGGTTCTCTCGGATTCGTCTTTAGACTTTCTGCTGCTAATGGGTAGTCATTATGTAGGTCATGGAGTCCATGAGGATATTCTAAGTCAACTTCTAGAATGTATCCACGCTGTTTATCGGGCGCCAAAATGCTCAACCACTTTAATGCCTTTGAATTTTTTTTTGGATTGTCTTCTGTGGTACATTTTAAAGTTGCGTAATGGAAGTGATTGCGCCATTGCCCAACCATACAGATTGTTTGCATCAAATACATGAGATAGTTAGACCTTTTACTTGGATCATAGTCGTCCAAGTATTTGTTGTTTGCTTTACAGTAATGATGCGACGCCTTTCTAATTCCTCCACGCAATCCGTTTTCAATCATCTGAAGCATTGGTAAATCTGACAATAAATCAATCTGTACTCCCGTAAACTTTAAGAAAGCATCCCCAAATCATCCCCGGGCGCAGAAATGTAATGCGCGGGATCCAGGCTATAATGCTTCATACAGGTCTTCTATAAATTTTCAAAGACGTCCGCCACAAACATAACATCTGCCATTAAGTAGGAGTCATGATAGTCTCCAAACGTTTTACACTCTAACTTTTGCCACGCATCTTGAGCATGCTGGTAATCGGTGTCGCTGATGTCCTTTCCTCTGAGATAGAAAAGAACGCGCCTTTAGGAGGGAAATGTATCTTCGTCAAACCTTTCCCAAAATGTTCATGTACTCATAAGGGTAAACGCCCTTTCTAACAAGAGTTGAGTCAAAATATTCTTCTGTTATTGGGCAGGACTTTAAGGACATAGCTGTGACTTAATGAGCCCATCATGTGCTGCATAGAGTCATAAAAGACATGTTATTCAGATTAAAGCACAGTACTGTTCTGATGACTGTGCAATGCATGCTACCCTGAAGGCGCTGGTTACTGCTTGCAATATAAGATGAGAGTCGTAACCTCGCAAGTTATGAAAGATGATGGGCGCTTCCATGTCTTTGGGTCAAACTTTAGTTGAAGATTGCATTTGTTATGCGCTTTCTCCTCTGAACTTTCCCCTAATGTGATCATGGTCTCTTTCTGTTGGATTTGTTGCTTCTTCACTGAGTTCTAAACCGCAAATCCAACAGTGAGTGGCGAGTCATACTGCTGTTGATCTTCAGGAGTCATTATGATTTCAGATAAATTCAGATTATTAGAACAGTCATTACGCACTTGCTGCATGCGTTCTAAGAGTATTCTGCGGCATTTGGCCCCCTATATAATTACTGGCTCTGAATGGACACCATCCCACCAAAAAACAATGAAAGCAAAAAGAACAAATCTGATGATTACTCATTAAGACTGTTTTTCGAAGTTTTTGTGGCGCTGGCCCTTCATAAGGAACAATAAGCGACTCGAAGTCTGGGGTAACTACGTATGGAGAATTTGCAGTTTTTTCCAGTTCTTAAAACTAACTTTACTGCCTTCTGGGGGCGTAATTAGTTCTGTATTACAGTCAACTGGGCCGATACAATGTTTCTTATGTTCGCTTGCGGCTTGAACAGATGGCATTCTTGTTAAACATTTTCTGCAAAATTCTTGTTTGTGCCATCTTTGAAGTATGCTGCATTAGTTTACTCATTGTTCGTATCAATGTGTAATGGGCAGCCCCGCTGTGAAAACATTAGTAGTAAGTCAACATGATTTTTGTCTGGCTCGCCAATCGTTGGACTGTTCTTGGACACTTTAATCGGCTGTAGATTGTTTCCTCATCCCATGTGTAGACATTAACAGTTATTGGTTTGTTTTGTTCTTCAACTGATCAATTTGGTCTATACCAACAGGAAAGGACACCCCACTAAGTTAAGATCATTGATGTAAGGGCGATAGTTAGACACTCTCTCTGCGTTTTTGCGGGCGTAATGCAGCCTTGCGAGAACACACCACATAAAACATTTGTTGTCTGTATTCTTTATGTTTAGAACTGCTTTTTTTGCGACTAATGCTGGAGGTAGTGAATGTGAGACTTGCTACAATCGGTGCATACTTAGACTGTTTTAATCTGATCTCTAGGACTTCGCCCTCTGCCCAAATCCAGAGCCTCTCATTTTGGCTTCTTCAGCGGCAGTGTCAAACTGTGTAAGCAGTTCGTCTGCCCAACCGGGTGTTAAGTCATTATGAGAAAGAATGTCTGTTGTTTAGTCGAGACCCAGACTTCTAGATTTTCTTCATTTATTGTTACATAGTCGATTAAAACTGCTAACATTACTTTAACTGGTGGGTCTATTGTTAGTTTACCCGGAACTTGAGAAATAGCATGAACAACACTTGCCTTAGTTTGTTGGGTCAATGACTTCTAAATCAATATCATTCAGCGCTCTTGATAAATTTTCTTGCATTCCTTCAAAAAATTCGTCTTGTCCTTCATATATCTTAGCCATGTTGAGTCTCTTTTCTAACTCAAAATATTTATTTAAATTAAAAAAAAAAATACTTAATCAAAATCGATATCGACGGTCTTTTTACGCTTGGACTCATAAAACTAAAGTATAAACACCTTTTGGTGTTGTTAATGTGAGCTGTTTAGAACAGAGTTTAATGTTTCGTTTACTTTTTTAAGCATTCCTTTTTTATCTGCTCGGGGTCTGGCTGTTGAGAAAAAACTTGCCTCGCCTTTCTTTGAAGATCAAACTTTTGTCTTTTGTAGTCATCAAAATCGGCCTGTAAACGATTAAATTCTTCATCCGTGATGTTTGAGTCAACAAGCGCTTTATTTATTGTCAGTTTGAACGAGCTAAGTTTAGCCGTTATTAGTTGAACCATAGCTGTGTGCTTTTGGAGTTTAGTTTTTATTTTTTTTGCTAGCAGCACCTACAGCTAATGAACACAGGCCGAGAGCTAAAGACAAACCGCCTAGAGGTAAAGCTGCAGGTGCGCCTATGCCTGTTGCTAAAAGACCAACATCGTTCCTGCTGATAGTGCACTTATAGTCGATGCTCCAGTATTAACATATGTAACAGCATTAAAGGCGGCAGAATACCTTCGTTTGGTTTTGCTGTATTTTGAAAGGTCCTGCTCTAGTTTTTGTTGCATTTGTGTAATGTTTGTTAATCTGAGGTTTTTACTTCAGGGGTTTCTATAACAGCAGAATTGCCTGCTATCCTTCTTTTTGGCGGCTCTGTAGGCACATTTGGATAAACTGACAGACATGCTTTTTAAAATGAAAAAAATAATTTAGTATAATACACCTTCTAATCTGTTTTTTCAATATTCAGCTGCGCATCATATATTAAAAACAAATGTACATTAAGGGGTTTATCGGCTTCTTCTTCTTTATCAATTTGAATGTTTATTACGTCTCTCACAGTTCTCCCGCTTCCATGTAACTGATTATCCTCTGTTGACCTTAGGTCAACCATAAACCGTATTTTGTTGTTAAATAATCATCAAGCCTAACATTTGTGAGATGTAAATCTTTAGACACTAGGTCTGCTGTTGGATTTCTACCCCTCCCACCCCCAAACAATTTTCTTATTTCGTCAAAATGATGATAAGGTCTAAGCCCGCTAGCGTAGATTTGGTTAGGACTACCGTCAATTGCGCATTGCACTTTCGTTTATTTTAGGATTAAAAAACTTTTCACTTGCTCTTTTGAACGGTTCTTCATCTTCACACAGCAATAAAATACCTTTAAGCGATGTGCAGCGACGCTAAAACTAAAATTCCATATAGTGTCTGCCTGCTTCTGGGATATGTTGTATGATGAATCACTCTTTCGTAATATATTGCTAATTTTGTCTGATATTGGTGCTCAATCAGCCCTTGCTAATTTATGGTTGCTAACAACGTCAAACTCTAACGAGATGTCAGAAATGCTGTACTTTGCTTCGGTGTCTGTTGATTTGATAACACGTTTGTATTCATTAAAAGTTAGTTCGTATGACAATCTGTCTTTTAAGCTCCTTGAAAGTATGGTGCATGCGCTTTTAACAACTCAAAATCTAAGGTATAGAAAAAGCGATTTCCAAACGCATACTTACAGCTACATACTTTTGTTGTCTTTAGATCTTCAGCGCCTATTCTATGTTTTAGCGCTTCTTCATTTTCGATTCCTTGAAACGCAAGATCAGCCCTTTCATTCCGGTTAGCCTAGATCAGAATAGTTAAAAATATGTCTGCATTGTGTAAAGAAAATATTTCTTGCCCTCAGTTTTTTAGAAAATTTT